>ML794721.1:86381-102358 GCA_009831015.1 Picea engelmannii | reverse complement strand
CGGGCTGGATCCCGTCCAAGAGGTGGGTGCCTCAAGGGGGGACACACAGAACAACCGGACCTCGGCCTTCGACCCTTCACGGGTATCTCCCTGCCTTATGGTGATTGGAACACTGGACTTGGAGGATTTGAAGTTCCCTATTTTTCAACTTCTATGTTTGAGAGTGTGAGAACCAGATAACGGGGAGTTTTTTGGATGCCTATCCTTGAAATCCTACCTAGACTAAAAACTTCTTTTAGCACCTCCTGTGGAGGAAAACTTAGTGAGTTTTTTTAGAAATTTTTTAGATGAAGTTGGTTTGTGAAGCTGGGGGTGAAAACCAACCTCGTTTGATTAACAGTGGGAGTGGATAGTCCTATCAAGAAAAGATGGGGTGTTTTCAGAATCCCTTTGGAGGAAACCTACTTAGACCTCCACGTTTCAAGAAGAGGCTATGTGAGTGAAGAAGTGACTTTTGTGTGTGAGTGAAATTGTACCAAGTTTTAGTTATTTAGATGTCACCTTGCTGCATGTGGACTTCGCTTGGTCCTTACAAGAGTGTGATTACCTATTTAGCTATATGTCATTGGTACAACCTTGCGGAATTTTAAAATCCCTAGGAAACTAGCATGTGGACATGTGGTCCATTACTATCTTTTAACTCCCTATGTGTGAGTTAATCTAGAAAAAGCATGAAACTATCCTAGATTGAACATGTGGGCATGTGTGGGCCCATTAAAAACTTTTAAACTCTCCTAGTTTTTTTATCTAAGAAAGCATAAATTCAAACACTATCCTAGCTTTGTTGACATGTGGGCATGTATGGGCCCGTTACAAGAATGTGTTTGAAAATGAAGCTAAGAGGGGTCCCAAAAGGGCCGTTGTCCTCTCCTAAAATTTTGAAATTTTGTTAAGGGAGGTGAGATTGTTTTCACAATCTCTTTATGATTCTCAAGATCGCTTGATTGCGCAAGAGAAGAGCATACTCAAAGATTGCTACTCCAACTTCGAGTCCTGAATGTGATTTAGATGTGATTAAAATTGATGTGTACCTTAGATTATAAATCAAAGCAAGCCATCCATGTGGCAAAAAGAAAATAAGGGAAACTAATTTTTATCCACCTAAGTGCTTATGTTTGTTTGAATATCCCCTTTATAAGTTGAGGGGTCTAAGTGGTGCAGTATTTAGAGCATGCATAACATCATACTTGAGAAGGAAAATGACTTCCCCCACATCCAAAAAACCTTACAATGTGAATTTTAGTTCAGATGCACGGCCTCCAGTGTAGACAGAGGCGCATATGGCGCCTGCGCACTGAAAGTGTTGAGAACTAAAGTGCATGTGCGCAGAGGTAGAACGTTGTGCAGGCACATGCACGCAAGATGCGCGTCTGTGAGGTGGAATACCCGCGCACCTGTGACAAGTGATCGAGAAAGAAAATCCGGATGGATTTTTCTCAATTCTCCTGTGAATTGACTGGTTAGCAGGTCGGCAGAGGCTGGTTTGTGTCCCTCCAAGTTAATAAAACCAAAAGGAAAGAAAAATAAACCCAAATGAGGGAGGAATTGATACCTACTCCCCAGTAGAGTCGCCAGTCTGTTCGCACCCAATTCGTCACTTGGTGAGAAAATCGAGGGTGCTTACATGCCCTGTTGGGTCTTGCAGAGCATGACAGCTGTGGAAGGAAGGGTTAGAGGAAACAAAACAAACTACAAGCAAGAATTAAACAAAAACAAACTAAAACTGTGAACATATGGATAAAGAAACAATAAACACAAAAAGGACACTGATATCACCAATGGTTTTGAGCTGATCAATTGATGAAACCAGAGCACGATGAAGGAAGGGAACTGTGGTTCCTTCTTCCCCCAAAGGAAGGCTCTTGAGGCCCTCACAAAATTGCTTTCTTTACAATGCGAAGAAATGAGACTGATGGTGAAAGAACTCCCAGCACATCCACTCAATGGAGAGGCGAATGGCTCTATGAAATGTTGCCAATGTGTTATCGTCAAAGAATCATCCCTTGACAATCTTAATAGCATAACAATACCTGAAATTCCTTGCGAAAATAATGTTCCTTCATGGCTTTTTATAGCAGATCACTGGGTGATTATGTAACCTCTTCAAAGTGTGAAGAGGGTCTCTTTAGGGCTTCATTAGGTCATTAACTCGCCTACCCTACGGATTCAGCTTGGATTTGGGAGTCAAATCAGATTGGGAGCTGGCCGTAAGTGGTTGAGAGGCCGACCAATTCAATAAATGCGTCGTTTTAGCAGGTGCGCGGGTTTTTTCGTTGACAGTCGCGCGTCGTGCGCGCATGCGCACAGAATACGTTCTTGTCCCATGCATGTGCACGCGCACCGAACTACTATGAAGCGCCCTTCAATTTTTGGTTACTTTGTATAGTTTTTGACCCTTCTGGAATGCTGTGAAATTAATTCAGTGCCATGAATGACTTTATTGCTGTTTTGACGATGCAGAGTTCTTTTCGCCATGTGCAGACGAAATTTCGGTGATAACACCTTGGACCAATTACCTCATGGAGAAAGAGCCCTCTCCGATGCAATTCCAAGCCGGTGGTGATGGAAGTTGTTGCTGCTGACAGGAAAAATTTGGCGAAGAAGAGGAAAGATGGGTCCTCTAGGACCATGCTCAGGTCAATCCTTCTCTCGGTACTCCATGTCTAGGACCTGTGGGCCTCTAGAAATGATCTCCTAGTTATCCCTAGATATCGGGGATAACATATGGCTCCAACTCGGGGACATGTGCTAACTGTAGAGCGCATGAGAACCTCAACAATCTCTGGCATAAACCTGTAGACCTGCTCACACTTGACAAGAAATCATCAGCAACACAAGGTGGGGTGGTATTGCCACCCCACAAAACAATATAAGCATACATATGAGATAAAACAATCAAGATGCATATATAAAAGAAACAAACAATAAATGCATACGGTATAATACACGGAAGTGCCTACCTACTCATACTTAGCTGTATAATCATGTCCCACCACCTTGGTGGGGTTTGAGGAGGCATTCGTTGATGGGTAATGGGCGCCTTCTTCCTTCTAAGGTGGACAAATAATAAGAGTTATCTACTGATTTCATTCCAACCTTAAAGGGTCCAAGCCATGATTGTATACTTCCTTTTACATTAGTAGGCTCTCCCTTTTGAATATCCCACATCCATACTAACTCTCCCTCGTATTTTCGGATCTTGCATTTTTCATTTCCTTGAATAACTCTGGTGTATTTCACTGAGGGAGGTGGGTGGGCTTCTGGAGTAAAGGTTTCTTGTTGGGACGGATGTATCTGCACGTCGTCTTCATTCTTTGTCCTTTTCAGTATTTTGACCGTCCCTACTTCTTTATTTTGAAAATGGTCTAGAAGTTGTTGATATTCTTCTTTTTTGGGCCACTCAATCTTGTCAAAGTATTCTTCCGTAGTAAAGGGCATATCTTCTGGAGAGTATTCTTGAAGAGTTTGTATCACATCTTTTTGCGGTTCATTCTCAGCAGGGGAAACATCATGTACATGAGTTTCAGGTAGTGGCACATTGAGTAATCGTCCAGTTGTCCCATCCTTCAAAGGTAATCGCAGAAAAGTGAGATCCATCTCAAGGGACCCACCTATCATTGCACCAAATTTTCTATACAAAAGCATTCCCCACACATCTAGGACATCAACGACTATAATATCTATTCGGACTATCTTCTCGAGGAACTCCTTCAATCGTACTTCGATATTTTCAATTACGTCGTGTGTGGGTATAGATTTGGATTCAAATCCACACACGTTTTTGTAAGGCCTGGTTACCTTTACGCCCATCGACTGCATGACTTTGAGAGACATCATGTTTGCACCAACACCTGTATCCAACATGCAGTTGTTGAGATATTTATTGTTCATTGCAAGAGTCATGAAGAAGGGAGGATTTTCATCGTAGTGGATCCTGAAATGATTAGCTTGTAGCATAATTGGGGGGTCCACAGGCTCAGTCGTTCCTGAAAAGAAGTTGTTCAAGCGTTATTTAATAGAAGGGATCTTAATGGATTCTTTCATAGGAACATTCACATGCATCTTTTCCAAAGCTCCTTCAAGGTCAAAATCAAGGGTAATCTTGTCAGATTTGGGATTCTTAGGAGGAAGAACTTCAGAAGATTTTGATTGATCACTTGTAGATTGGCTTGGGTTCCTTCTCTGAAACACTTGGACTTCCTGCTTCTTTATCTTTTCTCGTGATTCTTGATCCAAGTTGTTGATTATGGCTAACCTTGTTGCTCGGGCTGCCTCCTTCAGGGCTTGTTTATGTTCTTCATCGATGATGTTTATCTGAGGGACATCCGAGAAGAAATCAAATTTATTGACTTGTTGCTGGATGTCATTGTAAGGACACTCGTTCTCCCAATGTGTTTCACTGCACTCCAGACACTAGGGATTTTCATCCACATCATTTGCAGAGGCCAAAGTTTTTGGGAATTAATTTTCATTCTTTGGTTTGTAATTTTGATTTTCCTTTTGGAAGGGCCGTTTGAATGGATGTCTAGGCGCCTGGGTCTGGGACTTTTCAAGTCTCACGATCCGGTTCATCATTTCCTCCTGATTCTTCATGATGCTATCCACTAAATCTTGCAGCTTACTAATGCTGGTGCACAGATCTAAAGCAGGCTCAACGTTGTGTACTTTTTTTTTCTTGACATCTATTTTCCCCCTAGGGTTGGCAAAAGGCTCAATCTTAGACGAAAGAAGGTTTCCTTCAATTTTTTTTGCAAGTGCTTGGGATTCTTGAATGGATTGAGGTCCTTTGTCTCTGAGAAGATATCCTAACTGGCCATTGAAATATTTAGTATAAATGTGAACGAGATAATCATCTTTCGGATGATGGCTTGGAGGAATTCGTTGGAGTAAAGATTCAAATCTGGTATGAAACTCCTGAATGGATTCATTTTCACATTTTGCAATGCCATATAGTCTGGTCAGAAGCATGTTTGGTTCTTCCTTGATGCTCCACCTTCTGAGGAAGAGTTGTTCAAGTCTATCCATGGTCTTAATGCTTCCATCAGGCAGGCCAAGATACCAACGTCTTGCAGCATCATAAAGGGTAGCGGAGAAGAGATTCATGACCAGGTCTTCATCATCATCAGCAATGGGGTGAAGCTAAAAAAATGCCCATAAACTACTCATGTGTTCTTCGGCACTAGTAGCATCAGTGCCGGTATACTTAGGAAACCACTTTTCATACTTAGGTGGCATTTGCCTAGGGTAACCAGGTATGGCTGACATGTCTAAAGACTTGAACAAGGTAGATGACCATTGTCTCTGACTGTTGACTGGGTTTGTAGTACCGGACTGAGAAGTAGACATGTTTATAGGAAGTATCTTTCCAAAAAGTGACTGGACAACAGGTGAATTAGCAGGAGGCTTCCTTCTGAAAGATAGAGGAGGGTTATTGAACCTCTTCTTGGTTTATGGAGTCACCGGATAGTTTCTTTGAAACTACCAAAGAATAGGGGGAAAAGAAAGTAGTGGATTCGCCAGGTAAGCTTGTAAGAAAAGACTTTTGAGGCAAGGCTTACCAAAGGTTTGTCGTTGAGGAAGGTTGACTCAGTGTTCCCCGACAACGGCGCCAAAATGTTATCGCTCAGTTTGTAGGATAGGTTAAGTAGCTTGAAAGGCAAGAATCAAACTGGCATAACAGGAGATTCCCCACCCACTTTCACCTTGATGGGGGGCTCTTTCTATTTAGGGAGGCTAATCCCAAGGGAGACGTCCCTAGGTAATCTGGGGTTTTGAAAGGCTAAAGTTTTGAAGGATCAAGGTAAGTTCTCCCTTTCACAGATTACTGCCAAAGAAGATAGTCAAAAAGAAGGTATTCCACAGAATAGGCACTTGTTTGCGAGACAAGGCAATAATAAAGCTAAAACATGCCACAGTGGTTAGTACTTCATAAATTAATGAATATCTTTAATATATATCAGCATAAATAAATGTAATTATTGACGAAGTCAATGATTGCAATAAAGGCAATGGTTTATAATATTACTTCTTCAATAAATACAAAATGATACTGGCATTCAATGTACAAAATCAATTCTTGTATTATCATAATGCATCAAATATGCTCACATATATAATGTTGTTGCGTCACTATACTACTAAGGGTGATGTCAGCCCTATTCTAGGTTAGTTTTGGTAGGCAAAGAGGTGGACGTTTTGCAAAATAAACCAATGAAAATATTCAACACTTCAATGTCTATCAATTGATGATCTAGCCGCAACTTCTATACCATGCAAAAGTTCAAAAGAGGCAATATGTCATCAACAAATTAGGGTTAGTAAATCGCTAGGGTTAGTTAGGGTTTCAAGTTTTAGAAGTTTCGAAGATTGTTTATAACACAAAAGGCTCAACGTTGCATTCTTAGACTAGTGCCTTAGGGTAAATGGAGTCAAGGAGTAAGGATAATGTCTTGGAAGGATCTAAATTTAAGGACGAGAAGGTTAGGCTTTGTAGTGCTGCAATGGCAGGGCCACAAAGTCAAAACCCTAAGGGGAGGACGCTCATTCCGGTGTTGCTTAAGAAAGGCCTCATGCTCCTCCCTCTCTCCTTAAAACTTTTTGGCAAAAACGGCTAGCTTCAAAACATAAATCTAGGGCTTAAAAATGTTGTAAGGCCAAGGCTCTTCAAACCCTAAGAGTCAAACCCTAGGTGTAAAGTCAATTAGGCCTAGGACGTCTTCTTTCTTCAATTTATGTTTCAAATCTAACTCAGAAAAAGAAGAACTAGTGTAGCAATGGCTAGGATATATTCTCTTTAATCAAATGGCTAAACAAGTTTTTATCATGGGGACATGAAGCAAGGACCTACTTGTGTGCTTGCTCCCTAGGGTTTCAATGATTAAGCAAAATAGCAACAATGTAACCATAAAAGTAATATATTTAACCTACAACCATTCAATCAAGAAGTTTTGCATGAAAAATATACTTACAAATCAATGAAGAGCTAATCAAACCCTAGTTGTAAACCTTCCAATGATAAAAACACCATAAGCATGCCAAAAATGATCCTCCTCAAGTGTAGCACCTCAACTTCAAGAGCCAAATACAAAGAGAAAAGACTAAAAGTAATCCTCTCACAAGAGAGTGAGTTGTGTTATGTTTAAAATGAGGCTCAACGTCCTCTACTTATATCATCCAAATGACCTTTAATTACAAAAGTAGGTCATTAAAATAGTCGACAAGGCTGACATAATAATATTATATTATTTGTCACATTAAATGCTAAAATGTCAAAATTATGAGCTAAAAGGGAGACATCATGCCCCTCTAAAGGAGGCGTTGGCCCTTTTTGGGCAAGATCAACATCCAAGAAGAAAAATGTTGGCCCCCTTGGGGCTTGTGCAACCTGCCACACATGCCAAATTGTCCCAGCACACTGCCACATGCTCCAGAAAACATCCAGCCTGCCCTGGGTGGTGTCTTGTCCATCAAAGCGATCATCTCATCTGCAGGGGGTGATCCCCCCTGGGTCGATCTCTGCAAAAGCGTCCAGGGTGAGGACGTCCTTCTTCTTCTTCATGCAGGGGCACATCTCGACGTTGTCCTGCCTTTGCCATCCCAGCAACCATATGATGGGATCTTCAGCCCAATGGAGGTCCGAACTAATCATATCCCCACGTGTACCGATCCACTGGTACCTGTCCACCGGGTATGGTCCTGCACATCAAAGACTACGCCCTCCATGGGCTCATCAGTCCTAGAGATCATAGCAATGTCAATCATATTTCATCATTAAATTTATCAAACAATGCATGAAATTCCTAGCATATCATCTAAGAGCTCAAAGACATTACACAGATCTACTATACAAAGCTGAAGAAAACCGACAGAACAACCTATTGGGCTAACACCCACAAGAGATGGAAAGTTTCCTCATAATATTATTCAAACCATGTTTTATGAGGTGATATGGTTTTTAGGGATGTCCAGTCACAGTAAGACCAAGGGAAGGTGTTGTCTGTGGGTGCCTTTGTAGGAGGCAAGCTGTACCCGTCATGGATGCATTTTTTCCAAGCCCTTTATTGCCTTTATATTTTATTTTATTGCTTTTCTTTCTTTTTTACTTCAAGGTCTGACCAGAGAAAACTGCCTTGGCTTGGTGACCAGAGCTAACAGTGTTACCCACTGGTATCTCCGCAGAGATGATAAGGGTGGCTCGTGATGAGACCCCCTTTCCCTTGGCCATGCAACCAGAGGTCACTGCCCTGGCGTGGTGACCAAATGATGGCAATGTCATACTACTGGATACCTATGAACATAATGGGCCGACTCGTGATGAGACATCCCATCCTCTTGGTTAGGTCTTGTTTCTTTTATTATTTTTCTTAGGGTCTGTTTAGTTTTTTATCGAGAGGATTTTTATTGCTTTCTCGGGGATCCCCTAGGCGAAGCATCTCTAGGTTTTATTTCCTATGGATTTTATCTTTTACCAGCTGCTTTTACCCCCTGGGCCTTTAGCCCCTTCTTCCCACAAGAAAAAATGTAACCCTCAAAGGTCGTCGTAATGGTTGGACTAGGGGAATGGGATAGGTGTGCGGGATATAAGATGTAAAATGATAAAATGGTGGGAGGGGATGATGGCTCTGCAAATCCCCCTTGGTGGCTAACCAAAACCCATGAATATCAACTTGCTAAGTCACCCAATCAATCACCCCAACAATGGTCAAGTGGATTAGTGTAAGATCCAAGCAGTCATTAGAAATGAAAGGAACCTAATGCATATATAAGAGGGTTATAATGATCAAATATGACACATACCATGATACCTTGGACCAATTACCTCATGGAGCAAGAGCCCTCTCTGATGCAAGTCCAATCCGGTGGTGATGGAAGCTGTTGCTGCTAATAGGACAAATTTGGCGAAGAAGAGGACAGATGGGTCCTCTAGGGCCATGCTCAGGTCAATCCTGCTCTCGGTACTCCATGTCTAGGACCTGTAGGCATCGAGACATGATCTCCTAGTTATCCCTAGATATCGTGGATAACATCTGGCTCCAACTCGGGGACATGTGATAATTGTAGAGCGCATGAGAACCTCAGCAATCTCTGGCATAAACCTGTAGACCTGCTCACACTTGACAAGAAAGCATCAACAACACAAGGTGGGGTGGTATTGCCACCCCGCCAAACAATATAAGAATACATATGAGATAAAACAATCAAAATGCATATATAAAAGAAACAAACAATAAATGCATATGGTATAATACACGGAAGTGCCTACCTACTCATACTTACCTATATAATCATGTCCCACCACCCTGGTGGGGTTTGAGGAGGCGTCTGTTGATGGGTAATGGGCGCCTTCTTCCTTCTAAGGTGGACAAATAATAATATTTATCTACTGATTCCATTCCAACCTTGAAGGGTCTGAGCCATGATTGTATACTTCCTTTTACATTAGTAGGCTCTCCCTTTTGAATATCCCACATCCATACTAACTCTCCCTCCTTGTATTTTCGGATCTTGCATTTTTCATTTCCTTAAATAACTCTGGTGTATTGCACTGAGGGAGGTGGGTGGGCTTCTGGAGTAAAGGTTTCTTGTTGGGACGGATGTATCTGCACGTTGTCTTCATTCTTTGTCCTTTTCAGTATTTTGACCATCCCTACTTATTTATTTTGAAAATGGTCTAGAAGTTGTTGATATTATTTTTTCTTGGGCCACTCAATCTGGTCAAAGTCTTCTTCCGTAGTAAAGGGCATATCTTCTGGAGAGAATTCTTGAAGAGTTTGTATCACATATTTTTGCGGTTCATTCTCAGCAGGGGCAGCATCATGTGCATGAGTTCCAGTTAGTGGCACGTTGAGTAATCGTCCAGCTGTCCCATCCTTCAAAGGTAATCGCAGAAAAGTGAGATCCATCTCAAGGGACCCGCCTATCATTGCACCAAACTTTCTAGACAGAAGCATTCCCCACACATCTAAGACATCAATGACTATAATATCTATTCAGACTGTCTTCTTGAGGAACTCCAATCGTACTTCGATATTTTCAATTACGCCATGTGTGGGTATAGCTTTGGATTCAAATCCACACACATTTCTGTAAGGCCTGGTTACCTTTACACCCATCTGCTGCATGACTTTGAGAGACATCATGTTTGCACCAGAACCTGTATCCAGCATGCAGTTGTTGAGATATTTATTGTTCATTGCAAGAGTCATGAAGAAGGGAGGATTTTCACCGTAGTGGATCCTGAAATGATTAGCTTGCAGCATAATTGGGGGGTCCACAGGCTCATCTATTCCCGAAAAGAAGTTGTTGAAGCGTTCTTTAATAGAAGGGATCTTAATGGCTTCTTTCAGAGGAACATTCACATGCATCTTTTCCAAATCTCCTTCAAGGTAAAAATCAAGGGTAATCTTGTCAACTTTGGGATTCTTAGGAGGAAGAACTTCAGAAGATTTTGATTGATCACTTGTAGATTGGCTTGGGTTCCTTCTCCGATACACTTGGGCTTCCTACTTCTTTAACTTTTCTCGTGATTATTGATCCAAGTTGTTGATTATGGCTAACCTTGTTGCTCGGGATGCCTCCTTCAGGGCTTGTTTATGTTCTTCATCGGTAATGTTTATTTGAGAGACATCCGAGAAGTAATCAAAGTTATTGACTTGTTGTTGGCTGTCATTGTAAGGACACTCATTCTCCCAATGTGCTTCACTGCACTCCAGACAACAGGGATTTTCATCCACAGCATTTTCAGAGGCCAAAGTATTTTGGACTTCATTTTCATTCTTTGGTTTGTAATTTTGATTTCCCTTTTGGAAGGGCCCTTTGAATGGAGGTCTAGGCACCTGGGTCTGGGACTTTTCAAGTCTCATGATCCGGTTCATCATTTGCTCATGATTCTTCATGATGTTATCCACTGAAGCTTGCAGCTTTCTAATACTGGTGCACAGATCTGAAGCAGGCTTAGCGTTGTGTACTGTTTTTTGCTTGACATCTATTTTCCCCCTAGGGTTGGAAAAAGGCTCAATCTTAGATGAAAGAAGGTTTTGTTCAATCTTCGTTGCAAGTGCTTGGGCTTATTGAATGGATTGAGGTCCTTTGTCTCTGAGAAGATATCCTAAATGGCCATTGAAATACTTACTATAAATGTGAACGAGATAATCATCTTTCGGATGATGGCTTGGAGGAATTCGTTGGAGTAAAGATTCAAATCTGGTATGAAACTCCCAAATGGATTCATTTTCACATCTTGCAATGCCATATAGTCTGGTGAACAACATGTTTGGGTCTTCCTTGATGCTCCACCTTCTGAGGAAGAGTTGTTCAAGTCTATCCATGGTCTTAATGCTTCCATCAGGCAGGCCAAGATACCAACATCTTGCAGCATCATAAAGGGTAGTAGCGAAAAGCTTCATGACTAGGTCTTCAGCATCATCAACAATGGGGTGAAGCTGAAAAAATGCCCAGAAACTACTCATGGTTCTTCGGCACTAGTAGCATCAGTGCCGGTATACTTAGGCAACCACTTTTCATACTTAGGTGGCATTTGCCTAGGGTAACCAGGTATGGCTGACATGTCTAAAGGCTTGAACAAGGTATATGACCATTGTCTCTGATTGTTGACTGGGTTTGTAGTACCAGTCTGAGAAGTAGACATGTTTAAAGGAATTCTCTTTCCAAAAAGTGACTTGACAACAGGTGAATTAGCAGGAGGCTTCCTTCTGAAAGCTAGAGGAGGGTTATTGAACCTCTTCTTGGTTTGTGGAGTCGCCAGATAGTTTCCCTGAAACTACCAAATAATAGGGGGAAAATAAAGTAGTGGAGTCGCCAGGTAATCTTGTAAGAAAATACTTTTGAGGCAAGGCTTACCAAAGGTTTGTCGTTGAGGAAGGTTGACTCAGTGTTCCCCGGCAACGGCGCCAAAATGTTATCGCTCAGTTTGTAGGATAGGTTAAGTAGCTTGAAAGGAAAGAATCAAACTGGCATAACAGGAGATTCCCCACCCACTGTCACCTCAATGGGGGGCTCTTTCTATTCAAGGTGGCTAATCCCAAGGTAGACGTCCCTAGGTAATCTGGGGTTTTGAAAGGCTAAAGTTTTGAAGGATCAAGGTAAGTTATCCCTTTCACAGATTACCGCCAAAGAAGATAGTAAAAAAGAAGGTATTCCACAGAACATGCACCTGTTTGCGAGACAAGGCAATAATAAAGCTAAAACATGCCACAGTGTTTAGTACTTCATAAATTAATGACTATATTTAATATATATGAGCATAAATAAATGTAATTATTGACGAAGTCAATGATTGCAATAAAGGCAATGGTTTATAATATTACTTCTTCAATAAATACAAAATGATACTGGCATTCAATGTACAAAATCAATTCTTGTATTATCAAAACGCATCAAATATGCTCACATATATAATGTTGTTGCGTCACTATACTACTAAGGGTGACATCATCCCTATTCTAGGTTAGTTTTGGTAGGCAAAGAGGTGGACGTTTTGCAAAATAAACCAATGAAAATATTCAACACTTCAATGTCTATCAATTGATGACCTAGCCGCAACTTCTATACCATGCAAAAGTTCAAAAGAGGCAAGACATCATCAACAAATTAGGGTTAGTAAATCGCTAGGGTTAGTTAGGGTTTCAAGTTTTAGAAGTTTGGAAGATTGTTTATAACACAAAAGACTCAACGTTGCATTCTTAGACTAGTGCCTTAGGGTAAATGGAGTCAAGGAGTAAGGCTAATGGCTTGGAAGGATCTAAATTTAAGGACAAGAATGTTAGGCTTTGTAGTGCTACAATGGCAGGGCCACAAAGTAAAAACCCTAAGGGGAGGAGGCTCATTCCAGTGTTGCTTAAGCAAGGCCTCATGCTCCTCCCTCTTTCCTTAAAACTTTTTGGCAAAAATGGCTAGCTTCAAAACATAAATATAGGGCTGAAAAGTGTTGTAAGGCCAAGTCTCTTCAAACCCTAAGAGTCAAACCCTAGGTGTAAAGTCAATTAGGCCTAGGATGTCTTCTTTCTTCAATTTATGTTTCAAATCTAACTCAGAAAAATAAGAACTAGTGTAGCAATGGCTAGGCTATATTCTCCTTAATCAAATGGCTAAACAAGTTTTTATCATGGGGAAATGAAGCAAGGACCTACTTGTGTGCTTTCTCCCTAGGGTTTCAATGATTAAGCAAAATAGCAACAATGTAACCATAAAAGTAAGATATTTAACCTACAACCATTCAATCAAGAAGTTTTGCATGAAAAATATACTTACAAATCAATGAAGAGCTAATCAAACCCTAGTTGTAAACCTTCCAATGATAAAAACACCATAAGCATTCCAAAAATGATCCTCCTCAAGTGTAGCACCTCAACTCCAAGAGCCAAATACAAAGACAAAAGACTAAAAGTAATCCTCTCAAAAGAGAGTGAGTTGTGTTATGTTTAAAATGAGGCTCAACGTCCTCTACTTATATCATCCAAATGACCTTTAATTACAAAAATAGGTCATTAAAACAGCCGACAAGGATGACATAATAATATTAAATTATTTGTCACATTAAATGCTAAAATGTCAAAATTATGAGCTAAAAGGGAGATGTCATGCCCCTCTGAAGGAGACGTTGGCCCTTTTTGGGCAAAATCAACATCCAAGAAGCAAAACATTGGCCCCCTTGGGGCTCCTGCAACCTGCCACCCATGCCAAATTGTCACAACACACTGCCACATGCTCCAGAAAATGTCCAGCCTGCCCTGGGTGGCGTCCTGTCCATCAAAGCCAACATCTCATCTACAGGGGGTGATCCCCCCTTGGTCGATCTCTACCAAAGCGTCCTGGGTGAGGACGTCCTTCTTCTTCTTCATGCAGGGGCACATCTCGACGCTGTCCTGCCTCTGCCATCCCAGCAACCATCTGATGGGCCCTTCACCCCCATGGAGGTCCAAACTAATCATATCCCCACGTGTACCTGTCCACTGGTACCTGTCCACCGGGTATGGTCCTGCACATCAAAGACTACGCCCTCCATGGGATCATCAGTCCTAGAGATCATAGCAATGTCAATCATATTTCATCATTAAATTTATCAAACACATGCCTGAAATTACTAGCATATCATCTAAGAGCTCAAATACATTACATAGATCTACTATACAAAGCTGAAGAAAACTGACAGAACAACCTATTGCTCTAACACCCACAAGAGATGGAAAGTTTCCTCAGAAGATTATTCAAACCATGTTTTATGAGGTGATATGGTTTTTAGGGATGTCCAGTCACAGTAAGACCAAGGGCAGGTGTTATTTGTGGGTGCCTTTGTTGGAGGCGATTTGTACCCGTCATGGATGCATTTTTCCAAGCCCTTTATTGCCTTTATCTTTTATTTTATTTATTTTATTTCTTTCTTACTTCAAGGTCTGACCAGAGGACACTTCCTTGGCTTGGTGACCAGAGCTGACAGTGTTACCCACTGGTATCTTCACAGAGATGATAAGGCTGGCTCGTGATGAGACCCCCTTTCCCTTGGCCATGCAACCAAAGGTCACTACCTTGGCGTGGTGACCAGATGATGGCAATGTCATATTGCTGGATACCTATGAACATAATGGGCCAGCTCGTGATGAGACCTCCCATCCTCTTGGTTAGGTTTTGTTTCTTTTATTATTTTTCTTAGGGTCCCTTTAGTTTTTTATCGAGAGGCTTTTTATTTCCTTCTCGGGGATCCCCTAGGCGAAGCATCTCTAGGTTTTATTTCCTATGGCTTTTATCTTTTACCAGCTACTTTTACCCCCTGGGCCTTTAGCCCCTTCTTCCCATAAGACAAAATGTAACCCTCAAAGGTCATCCTAATGGTCAGACTAGGGGAATGGGATAGGTGTGCGGGGTAAAAGATGTAAAATGATAGAATGGTGGGAGCGGACGATGGCTCTGCAAATCCCCCTTGGTGGCTAACCAAAACCCATGAATATCAACTTGCTAAGTCACCCAATCAATCACCCCAACAATGGTTAAGTGGATTAGTGTAAGATCCAAGTAGTTATCAGAAATGAAAGGAACCTAATGCATATATAAGAGGGTTATAATGATCAAATATGACACATACCATGATACCTTGGACCTATTACCTCATGGAGCAAGAGCCCTCTCCGATGCAAGTCCAAGCCGGTGGTGATGGAAGCTGTTGCTGCTGACAGGAAAAATCTGGCGAAGAAGAGGAAAGATGGGTCCTCCAGGGCCATTCTCAGGTCAATCCTGCTCTCGGTACTCCATGTGTAGGACCTATGAGCCTCGAGACATGATCTCCTAGTTATCCCTAGATATCAGGGATAATAGCTCCAAGACGTTCCAATCTACAGATAATGATATGAGGATGATAACCCTCCAAAAAAGTCCTCAAATTGATGATCATGCCCCTGCAAACAAAACCCAAGTGTCAGAATGGCCCCAGGCCCTCTGAATAAGCTGGATCGAATCTCCCTCTAGATAATGGTGTGCCCTTGCTAGAATCACAAGAACAGTACAACTTTCTACCTTCTGAAGTGTTGGATGGAGATGAGATGAGACTAGAATGGTGTGGAGGAGTCTTTCATCCCCGAGACCAAGCTGTGGAACAAGGTGAGTGGATATTTCACCACTGAGTTGTTCACAAGGGTTTGTACAGCAAAACTCCCAAACTGAATTCTCAAGAGCAATAGCAAATGCTAATCCAAAACCAGAATGAATAATAGGTGCACCCTAGCCTATTACTTATACCTTTTTCTTCTAATTCTCTATTGAGTTAGGTTAACTCCCAGGGTTAGTCTTCTATTCTTTTGTTGAGTTATCTTTTACATTTAATTACTTTTCCTTTCTTAAGTCAACTTAAAAATATAACTTTAGCTTCATTGACTTCCCCCTTCAATGTAAGACTATGACCTAGTGGGGGTGCCCAGGCCACTGAGTCTCCTCATCACCTCTCTAAGAGGTGGGGGACATTACAGTCT
>ML794721.1:21806-34120 GCA_009831015.1 Picea engelmannii | reverse complement strand
CTTGCCCTAGGGGGCCATTATTTTTTAGTGTAGAAGGTGGGTAAGGGGTTAGAATAGGTTGGAAAAGGTTGGGAGGGTTAGGTAAAGTCTAATATTTCTCTTTTCCACCTTAACATTCACCCAATAACTCTTTTTTACAAAAAATACAAAAATGACTTAGCAATTAAAATTGTTGTTTTGACTGACTTTGACTCCGGGTGGACAAATGCATAGAAAACTTTGTCCGACTGAGCTGAAACTTGGTATATGGGTATAGGGGGTGCTATTCCATTTATTTTGAGCACAAATACCCCTATCAAAAACCCAAAGACCCAGTTTTTACAATAGTTGCTCAAAAAACAATTAATTAATTAAATTGTTAAAAATTTAATTAATTAAAAAAAACCTATCTAGACTCGACGAAATTCTGCGAAACTTTCTACACTATATTTCATGGTCATTTACAACATTCCTAAACAATATATACCAAAATATGAGACCATTAGAATGTCGTTCACCACTTTGGAGGAATTATTGCATGTGTGGAGGGAAAAACTCATGGGAAGTCAGTCGGGATGAAAGGCTCAGTTGATAACCTGAGGATAAAAAACCCTCGGTGAAAGGAACTCTTCCAATGAAAACATCCCAAGGTACCTGAGATAACTATGATCCATGCAGACTTATTACATTATTAACCCACACAGGGGTGCAAAAATTCCGTTTACAAAATTTTGCTGGAGCATCAAATGCCCAAGTATAACCAATACTGTCTTCAACATATCTTCATCAGGTGATGTATACTTCATGGCACATGAGTTGACACATGAACTATTGGACGAATTGCATGGGGCCATCTACTTCACTAAGATTGACCTTCATTCTGGCTACCATCAAATCAAGATGAGGGAGGAAGACATCTCAAAAACAACTTTTAGATGTCACTACGGTCATTATGAGTTTCTGGTGATGCCCTTTGGGTTAACCAATTCCCCTGCTACGTTCCAGTCATGTATGAACCATGTATTCAACAAGAAGATAAGGAAGCACCTGTTAGTATTCTTTGATGACTTGCTTATATATAGCAGGACATGGGAGGAGCATCTTAGGCATTTGGACCAGATTTTGTCAATTATGAAAGAACAGTTGCTATATGCTAAGGAGTCCAAATGTGAGTTTGGAATGACAAAGGTCCTTTATCTTGGACACATTATTGGAGCAAAAGGGGTACAAGTGCATCAGGAGAAAATTGAAGCCATCATGGAATGGCCCACTCTTAAGACACTCATAGAATTGAGAGGATTTCTGGGAATGTGCTCATATTACAGGAAGTTTGTCAAAGGATTCTCTCAATTATGTGCACCCTTGACCGATTTGACTAAGAAGGGAGCATTCAAGTGGGACGAGGAGGCTCAAAAAATGATGGACAAGATGAAGAAGGTGATGAGTACGTGCCCAGTCTTAGCTCTTCCAGATTTTAGTCTTCCATTTACCTTGGAGTGTGATGCATCCGGGGAAGGAATAGGGGTCGTACTGATGCAGAAGAGGCACCCTCTTGCCTATGAGAGCCGAAAACTTTGGGGTCCTGAGCTACTCTACAACATTTATGATAAAGAAATGTTGGCTATCATGCATGCACTAGCCAAATTTCGGAAATACTTGGTAGGTGCTTGGTTTGTTGTCAAGTCAGATCATAACAGTCTCAAATACTTATTGGAACAAAAGGACTTGAAGGAGAGGCAACAAAAATGGGTAAGCAGAATACAGGCCTATGACTTCGACATTAAGTTTTTCAAAGGAAAGAATAATGTGGTGGCAGATGCCTTATCTAGGAGACCATCCATCCTTGCCATAATAGGGATAACAGTTGATTAGAAAGACCAACTAGTGATGGAGTATGCAGAATATCAGTTTGTGTGCCAACTATTGGATGAATAGGTACAAGATGAAGATTTCAAGGTTATTAATGACCTCATCTACTATAAAGACCGAATCTTCTTGGTTTTTGGGTCGGCCTTCAAGGCCAAGGTATTGCAGGCACGCCATGACTCACCAATGGCAAGACATCAAGGGATCAACAAGACGTATAGGCAGGTGAGAGAAATGTTTTCTTGGAAAGGGCTGACGAAGGATGTGATTAGGCATGTCAAAGAGTGTGGGACATGTCAGGCAAACAAGGATGAGCACACACACCCAACATGAATTTTGCAACCCTTTCCCATTCCAGAGCACAAATGGGAAAGCATATCCATGGATTTCATCACCGGGCTACCAAAGATGCAAGGAAAGGACTGCATATTCGTAGTGGTGGATAGGTTAACGAAGTTTGCACACTTCTTTTCCATAGCTACTGACTTCAGTGCAGCACAGGTGGCCGAACTATTTTTCAGGGAGATTTTCAGGTTGCATGGCCTCCCCAAGACCATTGTCAGTGATAGGGATAGCAAGTTTATGAGTACTTTCTGGTAGGATTTATTCCGGTTGGTTGGTATAGCCTTGACCCCTAGCACTATCTATCACCCGCAGACAGATTGACAGACAAAGATAGTCAACAAGTGGGTGGAAGGTTATCTCAGAAACTATGTGGTAGGGCAACAGAAGGCATGGGTCAAATGGTTGCATTTGGGATAATATTTCTACAATACCACCCAGCATATGTCTATTGGCATGTCTCCATTCAGAGATTTGTATAGCTATGATCCCTTGACATTTGTAGAGATTTCATTTGGAGACAGCAGGGCACCATTGGTACAGGATTGGATACAACAGATCCAAGACATTATCAGGGAATTGAAGGATCATCTACAGAGGGCACAAAACCAGCAGAAGGTCCAAGCAGACAAGCATAGAGTTGATCGGACTTTTGAGGTTAGCGATTTAGTCTACTTGAGGTTGCAACAATATAGGCAGGCTTCCATTAAAAGAAGCGGAGTGGAGAAACTGCAGCCACGTTTCTTTGGACCCTACAGAGTCAACAGGAGGATAGGGGTCGTAGCTTACAAGCTGGAGCTTCCAGAGGGTAGAAAAATTCACAACGTTTTTCATGTCTCATGCATTAAGAAATCCCTCGGTCAACACATCAAGCCTATCGAGGTATTACCCCCCATGGATGAGGAGGGACAACTTGTTTTGATTTCGGAGGAGGTGCTAGAAGTCCAAGAGAAGAAGCTCAGAAACTGGAGCATCAAGGAGTACCTGATCAGGTGGAAGGATTTACCCATTGAGGATGCCACTTGGGAGAAGGAACACGTGGTAAGGGAAGCAGGTTTGGAATTGCTTGAGGACAAGCAATTTCAAGCAGGGGAGACTGTAATGTCCCCCACCTCTTAGAGAGGTGATGAGGAGACTCAGTGGCCTGGGCACCCCCACTAGGTCATAGTCTTACATTGAAGGGGGAAGTCAATGAAGCTAAAGTTATATTTTTAAGTTGACTTAAGAAAGGAAAAGTAATTAAATGTAAAAGATAACTCAACAAAAGAATAGAAGACTAACCCTGGGAGTTAACCTAACTCAATAGAGAATTAGAAGAAAAAGGTATAAGTAATAGGCTAGGGTGCACCTATTATTCATTCTGGTTTTGGATTAGCATTTGCTATTGCTCTTGAGAATTCAGTTTGGGAGTTTTGCTGTACAAACCCTTGTGAACAACTCAGTGGTGAAATATCCACTCACCTTGTTCCACAGCTTGGTCTCGGGGATGAAAGACTCCTCCACACCATTCTAGTCTCATCTCATCTCCATCCAACACTTCAGAAGGTAGAAAGTTGTACTGTTCTTGTGATTCTAGCAAGGGCACACCATTATCTAGAGGGAGATTCGATCCAGCTTATTCAGAGGGCCTGGGGCCATTCTGACACTTGGGTTTTGTTTGCAGGGGCATGATCATCAATTTGAGGACTTTTTTGGAGGGTTATCATCCTCATATCATTATCTGTAGATTGGAACGTCTTGGAGCTATTATCCCTGATATCTAGGGATAACTAGGAGATCATGTCTCGAGGCTCATAGGTCCTACACATGGAGTACCGAGAGCAGGATTGACCTGAGAATGGCCCTGGAGGACCCATCTTTCCTCTTCTTCGCCAGATTTTTCCTGTCAGCAGCAACAGCTTCCATCACCACCGGCTTGGACTTGCATCGGAGAGGGCTCTTGCTCCATGAGGTAATAGGTCCAAGGTATCATGGTATGTGTCATATTTGATCATTATAACCCTCTTATATATGCATTAGGTTCCTTTCATTTCTGATAACTACTTGGATCTTACACTAATCCACTTAACCATTGTTGGGGTGATTGATTGGGTGACTTAGCAAGTTGATATTCATGGGTTTTGGTTAGCCACCAAGGGGGATTTGCAGAGCCATCGTCCGCTCCCACCATTCTATCATTTTACATCTTTTACCCCGCACACCTATCCCATTCCCCTAGTCTGACCATTAGGATGACCTTTGAGGGTTACATTTTGTCTTATGGGAAGAAGGGGCTAAAGGCCCAGGGGGTAAAAGTAGCTGGTAAAAGATAAAAGCCATAGGAAATAAAACCTAGAGATGCTTCGCCTAGGGGATCCCCGAGAAGGAAATAAAAAGCCTCTCGATAAAAAACTAAAGGGACCCTAAGAAAAATAATAAAAGAAACAAAACCTAACCAAGAGGATGGGAGGTCTCATCACGAGCTGGCCCATTATGTTCATAGGTATCCAGCAATATGACATTGCCATCATCTGGTCACCACGCCAAGGTAGTGACCTTTGGTTGCATGGCCAAGGGAAAGGGGGTCTCATCACGAGCCAGCCTTATCATCTCTGTGAAGATACCAGTGGGTAACACTGTCAGCTCTGGTCACCAAGCCAAGGAAGTGTCCTCTGGTCAGACCTTGAAGTAAGAAAGAAATAAAATAAATAAAATAAAAGATAAAGGCAATAAAGGGCTTGGAAAAATGCATCCATGACGGGTACAAATCGCCTCCAACAAAGGCACCCACAAATAACACCTGCCCTTGGTCTTACTGTGACTGGACATCCCTAAAAACCATATCACCTCATAAAACATGGTTTGAATAATCTTCTGAGGAAACTTTCCATCTCTTGTGGGTGTTAGAGCAATAGGTTGTTCTGTCAGTTTTCTTCAGCTTTGTATAGTAGATCTATGTAATGTATTTGAGCTCTTAGATGATATGCTAGTAATTTCAGGCATGTGTTTGATAAATTTAATGATGAAATATGATTGACATTGCTATGATCTCTAGGACTGATGATCCCATGGAGGGCGTAGTCTTTGATGTGCAGGACCATACCCGGTGGACAGGTACCAGTGGACAGGTACACGTGGGGATATGATTAGTTTGGACCTCCATGGGGGTGAAGGGCCCATCAGATGGTTGCTGGGATGGCAGAGGCAGGACAGCGTCGAGATGTGCCCCTGCATGAAGAAGAAGAAGGACGTCCTCACCCAGGACGCTTTGGTAGAGATCGACCAAGGGGGGATCACCCCCTGTAGATGAGATGTTGGCTTTGATGGACAGGACGCCACCCAGGGCAGGCTGGACATTTTCTGGAGCATGTGGCAGTGTGTTGTGACAATTTGGCATGGGTGGCAGGTTGCAGGAGCCCCAAGGGGGCCAATGTTTTGCTTCTTGGATGTTGATTTTGCCCAAAAAGGGCCAACGTCTCCTTCAGAGGGGCATGACATCTCCCTTTTAGCTCATAATTTTGACATTTTAGCATTTAATGTGACAAATAATTTAATATTATTATGTCATCCTTGTCGGCTGTTTTAATGACCTATTTTTGTAATTAAAGGTCATTTGGATGATATAAGTAGAGGACGTTGAGCCTCATTTTAAACATAACACAACTCACTCTCTTTTGAGAGGATTACTTTTAGTCTTTTGTCTTTGTATTTGGCTCTTGGAGTTGAGGTGCTACACTTGAGGAGGATCATTTTTGGAATGCTTATGGTGTTTTTATCATTGGAAGGTTTACAACTAGGGTTTGATTAGCTCTTCATTGATTTGTAAGTATATTTTTCATGCAAAACTTCTTGATTGAATGGTTGTAGGTTAAATATCTTACTTTTATGGTTACATTGTTGCTATTTTGCTTAATCATTGAAACCCTAGGGAGAAAGCACACAAGTAGGTCCTTGCTTCATTTCCCCATGATAAAAACTTGTTTAGCCATTTGATTAAGGAGAATATAGCCTAGCCATTGCTACACTAGTTCTTATTTTTCTGAGTTAGATTTGAAACATAAATTGAAGAAAGAAGACATCCTAGGCCTAATTGACTTTACACCTAGGGTTTGACTCTTAGGGTTTGAAGAGACTTGGCCTTACAACACTTTTCAGCCCTATATTTATGTTTTGAAGCTAGCCATTTTTGCCAAAAAGTTTTAAGGAAAGAGGGAGGAGCATGAGGCCTTGCTTAAGCAACACTGGAATGAGCCTCCTCCCCTTAGGGTTTTTACTTTGTGGCCCTGCCATTGTAGCACTACAAAGCCTAACATTCTTGTCCTTAAATTTAGATCCTTCCAAGCCATTAGCCTTACTCCTTGACTCCATTTACCCTAAGGCACTAGTCTAAGAATGCAACGTTGAGTCTTTTGTGTTATAAACAATCTTCCAAACTTCTAAAACTTGAAACCCTAACTAACCCTAGCGATTTACTAACCCTAATTTGTTGATGATGTCTTGCCTCTTTTGAACTTTTGCATGGTATAGAAGTTGCGGCTAGGTCATCAATTGATAGACATTGAAGTGTTGAATATTTTCATTGGTTTATTTTGCAAAACGTCCACCTCTTTGCCTACCAAAACTAACCTAGAATAGGGATGATGTCACCCTTAGTAGTATAGTGACGCAACAACATTATATATGTGAGCATATTTGATGCGTTTTGATAATACAAGAATTGATTTTGTACATTGAATGCCAGTATCATTTTGTATTTATTGAAGAAGTAATATTATAAACCATTGCCTTTATTGCAATCATTGACTTCGTCAATAATTACATTTATTTATGCTCATATATATTAAATATAGTCATTAATTTATGAAGTACTAAACACTGTGGCATGTTTTAGCTTTATTATTGCCTTGTCTCGCAAACAGGTGCATGTTCTGTGGAATACCTTCTTTTTTACTATCTTCTTTGGCGGTAATCTGTGAAAGGGATAACTTACCTTGATCCTTCAAAACTTTAGCCTTTCAAAACCCCAGATTACCTAGGGACGTCTACCTTGGGATTAGCCACCTTGAATAGAAAGAGCCCCCCATTGAGGTGACAGTGGGTGGGGAATCTCCTGTTATGCCAGTTTGATTCTTTCCTTTCAAGCTACTTAACCTATCCTACAAACTGAGCGATAACATTTTGGCGCCGTTGCCGGGGAACACTGAGTCAACCTTCCTCAACGACAAACCTTTGGTAAGCCTTGCCTCAAAAGTATTTTCTTACAAGATTACCTGGCGACTCCACTACTTTATTTTCCCCCTATTATTTGGTAGTTTCAGGGAAACTATCTGGCGACTCCACAAACCAAGAAGAGGTTCAATAACCCTCCTCTAGCTTTCAGAAGGAAGCCTCCTGCTAATTCACCTGTTGTCAAGTCACTTTTTGGAAAGAGAATTCCTTTAAACATGTCTACTTCTCAGACTGGTACTACAAACCCAGTCAACAATCAGAGACAATGGTCATATACCTTGTTCAAGCCTTTAGACATGTCAGCCATACCTGGTTACCCTAGGCAAATGCCACCTAAGTATGAAAAGTGGTTGCCTAAGTATACCGGCACTGATGCTACTAGTGCCGAAGAACCATGAGTAGTTTCTGGGCATTTTTTCAGCTTCACCCCATTGTTGATGATGCTGAAGACCTAGTCATGAAGCTTTTCGCTACTACCCTTTATGATGCTGCAAGATGTTGGTATCTTGGCCTGCCTGATGGAAGCATTAAGACCATGGATAGACTTGAACAACTCTTCCTCAGAAGGTGGAGCATCAAGGAAGACCCAAACATGTTGTTCACCAGACTATATGGCATTGCAAGATGTGAAAATGAATCCATTTGGGAGTTTCATACCAGATTTGAATCTTTACTCCAACGAATTCCTCCAAGCCATCATCCGAAAGATGATTATCTCGTTCACATTTATAGTAAGTATTTCAATGGCCATTTAGGATATCTTCTCAGAGACAAAGGACCTCAATCCATTCAATAAGCCCAAGCACTTGCAACGAAGATTGAACAAAACCTTCTTTCATCTAAGATTGAGCCTTTTTCCAACCCTAGGGGGAAAATAGATGTCAAGCAAAAAACAGTACACAACGCTAAGCCTGCTTCAGATCTGTGCACCAGTATTAGAAAGCTGCAAGCTTCAGTGGATAACATCATGAAGAATCATGAGCAAATGATGAACCGGATCATGAGACTTGAAAAGTCCCAGACCCAGGTGCCTAGACCTCCATTCAAAGGGCCCTTCCAAAAGGGAAATCAAAATTACAAACCAAAGAATGAAAATGAAGTCCAAAATACTTTGGCCTCTGAAAATGCTGTGGATGAAAATCCCTGTTGTCTGGAGTGCAGTGAAGCACATTGGGAGAATGAGTGTCCTTACAATGACAGCCAACAACAAGTCAATAACTTTGATTACTTCTCGGATGTCTCTCAAATAAACATTACCGATGAAGAACATAAACAAGCCCTGAAGGAGGCATCCCGAGCAACAAGGTTAGCCATAATCAACAACTTGGATCAATAATCACGAGAAAAGTTAAAGAAGTAGGAAGCCCAAGTGTATCGGAGAAGGAACCCAAGCCAATCTACAAGTGATCAATCAAAATCTTCTGAAGTTCTTCCTCCTAAGAATCCCAAAGTTGACAAGATTACCCTTGATTTTTACCTTGAAGGAGATTTGGAAAAGATGCATGTGAATGTTCCTCTGAAAGAAGCCATTAAGATCCCTTCTATTAAAGAACGCTTCAACAACTTCTTTTCGGGAATAGATGAGCCTGTGGACCCCCCAATTATGCTGCAAGCTAATCATTTCAGGATCCACTACGGTGAAAATCCTCCCTTCTTCATGACTCTTGCAATGAACAATAAATATCTCAACAACTGCATGCTGGATACAGGTTCTGGTGCAAACATGATGTCTCTCAAAGTCATGCAGCAGATGGGTGTAAAGGTAACCAGGCCTTACAGAAATGTGTGTGGATTTGAATCCAAAGCTATACCCACACATGGCGTAATTGAAAATATCGAAGTACGATTGGAGTTCCTCAAGAAGACAGTCTGAATAGATATTATAGTCATTGATGTCTTAGATGTGTGGGGAATGCTTCTGTCTAGAAAGTTTGGTGCAATGATAGGCGGGTCCCTTGAGATGGATCTCACTTTTCTGCGATTACCTTTGAAGGATGGGACAGCTGGACGATTACTCAACGTGCCACTAACTGGAACTCATGCACATGATGCTGCCCCTGCTGAGAATGAACCGCAAAAATATGTGATACAAACTCTTCAAGAATTCTCTCCAGAAGATATGCCCTTTACTACGGAAGAAGACTTTGACCAGATTGAGTGGCCCAAGAAAAAATAATATCAACAACTTCTAGACCATTTTCAAAATAAATAAGTAGGGATGGTCAAAATACTGAAAAGGACAAAGAATGAAGACAACGTGCAGATACATCCGTCCCAACAAGAAACCTTTACTCCAGAAGCCCACCCACCTCCCTCAGTGCAATACACCAGAGTTATTTAAGGAAATGAAAAATGCAAGATCCGAAAATACAAGGAGGGAGAGTTAGTATGGATGTGGGATATTCAAAAGGGAGAGCCTACTAATGTAAAAGGAAGTATACAATCATGGCTCAGACCCTTCAAGGTTGGAATGGAATCAGTAGATAAATATTATTATTTGTCCACCTTAGAAGGAAGAAGGCGCCCATTACCCATCAACAGACGCCTCCTCAAACCCCACCAGGGTGGTGGGACATGATTATATAGGTAAGTATGAGTAGGTAGGCACTTCCGTGTATTATACCATATGCATTTATTGTTTGTTTCTTTTATATATGCATTTTGATTGTTTTATCTCATATGTATTCTTATATTGTTTGGCGGGGTGGCAATACCACCCCACCTTGTGTTGTTGATGCTTTCTTGTCAAGTGTGAGCAGGTCTACAGGTTTATGCCAGAGATTGCTGAGGTTCTCATGCGCTCTACAATTATCACATGTCCCCGAGTTGGAGCCAGATGTTATCCACGATATCTAGGGATAACTAGGAGATCATGTCTCGATGCCTACAGGTCCTAGACATGGAGTACCGAGAGCAGGATTGACCTGAGCATGGCCCTAGAGGACCCATCTGTCCTCTTCTTCGCCAAATTTGTCCTATTAGCAGCAACAGCTTCCATCACCACCGGATTGGACTTGCATCAGAGAGGGCTCTTGCTCCATGAGGTAATTGGTCCAAGGTATCATGGTATGTGTCATATTTGATCATTATAACCCTCTTATATATGCATTAGGTTCCTTTCATTTCTAATGACTGCTTGGATCTTACACTAATCCACTTGACCATTGTTGGGGTGATTGATTGGGTGACTTAGCAAGTTGATATTCATGGGTTTTGGTTAGCCACCAAGGGGGATTTGCAGAGCCATCATCCCCTCCCACCATTTTATCATTTTACATCTTATATCCCGCACACCTATCCCATTCCCCTAGTCCAACCATTACGACGACCTTTGAGGGTTACATTTTTTCTTGTGGGAAGAAGGGGCTAAAGGCCCAGGGGGTAAAAGCAGCTGGTAAAAGATAAAATCCATAGGAAATAAAACCTAGAGATGCTTCGCCTAGGGGATCCCCGAGAAAGCAATAAAAATCCTCTCGATAAAAAACTAAACAGACCCTAAGAAAAATAATAAAAGAAACAAGACCTAACCAAGAGGATGGGATGTCTCATCACGAGTCGGCCCATTATGTTCATAGGTATCCAGTAGTATGACATTGCCATCATTTGGTCACCACGCCAGGGCAGTGACCTCTGGTTGCATGGCCAAGGGAAAGGGGGTCTCATCACGAGCCACCCTTATCATCTCTGCGGAGATACCAGTGGGTAACACTGTTAGCTCTGGTCACCAAGCCAAGGCAGTTTTCTCTGGTCAGACCTTGAAGTAAAAAAGAAAGAAAAGCAATAAAATAAAATATAAAGGCAATAAAGGGCTTGGAAAAAATGCATCCATGACGGGTACAGCTTGCCTCCTACAAAGGCACCCACAGACAACACCTTCCCTTGGTCTTACTGTGACTGGACATCCCTAAAAACCATATCACCTCATAAAACATGGTTTGAATAATATTATGAGGAAACTTTCCATCTCTTGTGGGTGTTAGCCCAATAGGTTGTTCTGTCGGTTTTCTTCAGCTTTGTATAGTAGATCTGTGTAATGTCTTTGAGCTCTTAGATGATATGCTAGGAATTTCATGCATTGTTTGATAAATTTAATGATGAAATATGATTGACATTGCTATGATCTCTAGGACTGATGAGCCCATGGAGGGCGTAGTCTTTGATGTGCAGGACCATACCCGGTGGACAGGTACCAGTGGATCGGTACACGTGGGGATATGATTAGTTCGGACCTCCATTGGGCTGAAGATCCCATCATATGGTTGCTGGGATGGCAAAGGCAGGACAACGTCGAGATGTGCCCCTGCATGAAGAAGAAGAAGGACGTCCTCACCCTGGACGCTTTTGCAGAGATCGACCCAGGGGGGATCACCCCCTGCAGATGAGATGATCGCTTTGATGGACAAGACACCACCCAGGGCAGGCTGGATGTTTTCTGGAGCATGTGGCAGTGTGCTGGGACAATTTGGCATGTGTGGCAGGTTGCACAAGCCCCAAGGGGGCCAACATTTTTCTTCTTGGATGTTGATCTTGCCCAAAAAGGGCCAACGCCTCCTTTAGAGGGGCATGATGTCTCCCTTTTAGCTCATAATTTTGACATTTTAGCATTTAATGTGACAAATAATATAATATTATTATGTCAGCCTTGTCGACTATTTTAATGACCTACTTTTGTAATTAAAGGTCATTTGGATGATATAAGTAGAGGACGTTGAGCCTCATTTTAAACATAACACAACTCACTCTCTTGTGAGAGGATTACTTTTAGTCTTTTCTCTTTGTATTTGGCTCTTGAAGTTGAGGTGCTACACTTGAGGAGGATCATTTTTGGCATGCTTATGGTGTTTTTATCATTGGAAGGTTTACAACTAGGGTTTGATTAGCTCTTCATTGATTTGTAAGTATATTTTTCATGCAAAACT
>ML794720.1:322060-352140 GCA_009831015.1 Picea engelmannii | reverse complement strand
GGTATTAGTTCCAAAGGACATCTTCCTCTTCTTCAAGTTTAACACCATATTATTGTCAAAGGCCCATTCAATTCCCAACAATGCAACATATGGATAAGAGTCATCCATGATCTCAATGAATTCAAAGTCGGCCCTTGTTTTCACTCCTTCAATGTTGACTTCCACTTGCTCCAACCGGCCTATGTGATAGATCTTGTATTGATTGGATAACTGGAGTTGGATGGATGCCCAATCCAACTTAGGTTCACCCATCACTTCCCAAGACATATTGGGGAAAATGTTCACATCGGACCCCAGGTCCAACACGATTCCATCCATGTCGTACCCACCAAGCTATGTTGTCATCTTAAACTCTCAGCCAATGCACATTTTATTGCTGACCTGGAAGACATCCCTTTCCGACAATGGAACAGATATGGTGGTCTCCTCTCATTTTTATTTCATGCAAGCAGTTAACATCTGGGTCAACTTACTTGCTACTTTTGGATCTTTAAGAAAGCACAAACAACAGTATAAGGAAGTATTGACTTGATCTTCATCTTTTTCCATATGACCTAAGTCGCGCAAAGATTTTATGCACGCTATGCCTTGTAACTCCTCGTGGCATTGTTCTTCATAAGCCTTTTTATTAGAGCGTCACAGCGTAGTCTGTCTGTGTGTTTATTCTATCGATATTTGGGTTACGTGTTGGATTTCCTCACACACGAGAGCCTCCTCCAAAGATCTTTGTGTCGCGTGTCATAATTCTTCACATGCACGATCTTCTTCTAACAACCTTTGTGTCACTCGCTACACCTCTTCGCGGATCCATGCTTCCTCTAACGACCTTTTTGTTACCCTTTGCACTTGCTCTTGGATTAGTTCCTCTTCAATGGACCTTCGAGTCACGTGTTGTGTCTCCTTGTGCGTTCTTTATTATTCAAGGGATCTTTGCACATCGTGCAGGAATTGCTTCTACTAAGTATAATCAAACTTAGGAGGGGGTTGGGGTGCCTTCCTTATCTTACCATATGGTTATTGACCCGATATTTCACCATGCTCAAAGTATTCCCTAGTCTTTGCCCCTCCGCAGGTTACTACCCGAACATTTGCTTCCTTGTTCTTTTTCTTGTTTTTTCACATCTCAAAATGCACCATGTTACAGTTAGTATTCTTTTCCTCCCACTTCTTCAGTAATTTGGGATAGTCCTCAGTTACATGTTTAGGACTCTAAAAATATGCATAGAGCACGTGCAACTTAGTGCAAAATCATGAGACATGACCAATTTCACCGCAATTGAAACATGCAGGGGGTCTACTGCCTCCTCCACCATATTCGTGGATGCGACTGTGCTCATATCCACCTCGGGGTCCTCCTTGATATCCTCCTCTATCGGCGCCACCTCGCTCACCACCCTTTTTCTCTTCTTGTACCCGAAAATCATCTTGGGTGTTTTCTTTCATTAACCAAAGGGAGAAACAACTATTGACATGATGGCCTACAGATTTACAAAGCTCACAAAATGGGGTCTGAGTTATTTTATGATACTTTTTTAATGTGGGACAACGGGGTGGCACATGGCCCCACTGCCTGCAAATCTCACACCATTCTTACCATCCATATGGAAACAGACTCGACGCATCGATCTCCATGTAATTTGGAAGGACTGGACACTCGTCTCGACGATACCCCTCTGAACGACATGTAGTAAACCATACGTGCTTGTGCACAACTTCAATCTTAGCCATATCTTGTAACTTTATTGTTAGGTTGGCTAGTTGCGACTAAACCTATGCCAACCTGACCAATGTCTCTACACCTCCAAGTGTAGCCTCCAATCACATCACGATATCGACTGCCTCGGCTTGAGTCATCACCTTTTGTTGGGTGAGTAGGACTTGGATATGGGGGAGAAACCCTCCAATGAACCACTCTCTATGATGCACGTCCTGGATCTGGAACATTATCCTATCCAACAAAGTTTTGAAATGTTGGTCATAATCCAAAACAATTTCTCCTTCCTTCTATTTGATCTCCTTGATTTCTATAATGCACTGAGATTCTGAATTTGAATTTTGAAATTCCCAAAGCGGATCTTGCTTGATCTCGTCCAAGGACCTCACCTATCTCACTAGCATAGTAGCCTTTTATTTCATGTACCATGTCAGGGCCCTATCCTTGAATATAGTCTCGAGTTGTGTGATCTTAGTTGCATCGTCTGTAACTTTCTTTATAGACCAGATTGCTTCACAGGTGAACCAGTTTTGCTTTGCATCATCCTTACATGTCCCATGGAACATGGGAAACCTCAGTGTACTATCTTGATTTTCCGTATTCAAACTAGAACTAGTTCCTCCTTTCTGGTTGTTATTGGTTGGATCTTTCCACACCACTATCGCTTTGGGTAAAGTATTGTTGAATTCACCTTCTTCTTCACTTGTCTCGTCACTTCTTTCTTCCTCTTATCTTTCTTCGACTCCAATATCTTCACTAACTATTGTGTTTTCTTCTTGATTAAAAATGCACAAGGGGGGTGGTACAAAGGGAGGGGTAAGACCATATTCTTCTTAAAATTCTCATGAGGTCACCCAAAGAGCTATCTACTTGCAGGCGCGCAATACCATCCAATAATATCAACTCATATCCCCCACAACTAGGGGAGCCTCCATCTTCCTTTTCTTTTGGTGCACCAAAAATATGTGCTCTCTCTTCCTAACTCGACTGTGCACTACAAACATGTTCTCCTACCTCCGGTCCGATCCATGCACTACCACTACATGATTCATCTCCCAGTATGATATGTTCACTTCCACCTTGCACAACATCGCTCTCTCCACTCATCACATAACTTCTTCATGTGCCATCCTCTCTCCTACTTAGCACACTCCCACTACATCCAGTGCCAAATTCTCTTCTGATTATCACCTCATGGTACTACACGAAAAATTCTCTTCTTGTTAGCACGTAAACGTGTGGTGCTTCCTCCTCCAAGTCTATGGTTGCACCAAAAATTTACGCCTATGCACCATACATGTGCACTCTCTTCTCCCTCAAGGTTGTGGCATACCGCAACAACCAAAGGGTACATGCTTCATCACCTAGGCCCTCACTACCACTACTGTCACCAATGGTATCTTCCACGTCAAGCCTCTTCATAGGCCTATACTCGCCTGTGATCCACTCTGGCATAACCTCCTATCCCACACCACTTCCTGGTGTGAGTTTCCTCTTCATTTTGGGCATGACACCTAGATGTGTACCCTTGGCTAACTCTTCTCTACTCCTCTTCTTAGAGTTTTCTCTCAGCTCAGCCCTTCTTGCATATCTCTCGACTCTTTTTCTCCTCTACTCTTCTGGGTCCATTCCATTCCTCACCTCATCTCAACAACTTCTTGGATACTCCTCATTGTATCCATCTTCTAGATCATTTTTCCCCACCTTTTCCAACCCCCCCGCTCCTCACTGCTAGGGGGTTTACTTGGCCATTCTATCAGGATCCATGTGCATCATTCTTCTTTCCACGTACAACATCTTGATCGAAAGTGGAATTTCTTTTAGCGTCTTCTTCCTTGGACCTTCTTCGAACTTTCTTTCAGCCTCATTGAAATATTCACAATATTCTATAGCGAACTCAATAATGTATCCTTCCTTCACTCGAGCAAAGGAAAAATAAATAGCTCGAGTCTACTTGTTATCTAGCACCTTCAAGTTATCAATCTTGGATTAATCCCAAACTATTGGCTCCATTGGTAATACAGTCGAACTAACTTCAACTTGTCTCTTTAACCATTCATGCAACAGACATGGAAATTCCGTGAAGAAGAGCTCATGCATGTCTGAGTAAAGATATATTCCTTTCCATTCCTTCGCATTCACCTGAAATCCTTGCGTCTCTCGCAGGGAAAAATTGTCTTCATTCAATTCTATCAAGTATTGAATCTCCTCCTTAGAAGGATGCCAACTCATTTTTCTTTTCCTACATTGATCTCAACAAGACTTCAGGTCCCGCAAACAAAACTATTTTTTGGGTGTTAGCCTTCAGTCCACGCTTTTGCGCATTTAATCCTTTTAACGTTAGGGATTCTTAGACCCAAGGTTTGTCCAGAGCTACCAAAAAAAAAAACCAAAGCACTGGAATATCAATCCTCGACCAAGGCAGAGGAAGGTCTCACTCAATATGCAGAGAGGATCACAGAGACCATAAGGTCTCATGACATGGATGAAGGATTAAAAAAATGAAACATTACTACAATTGTCATCCATGTAACTTAGGTATGACAATCTATTTAGGACTAAGAATTGAAACTATACACACACATATTCAACTCATTCATAATAGACATAGATTAGATCAAAATTTCCATATCTTTATTATTGGGAGTATTCCATCACAACAGAGACATACAATGCGCTAAACAACTGCTTATGACTACCACACAACTTTGTATCATTACTATATAATACAGAGGAAATACAACATAATGTGTCATACGCCTTGCATTGGGACTTGGATATATCCAAGACATAGGAATAAATTCAAAAGATCATAGGATTACAACAGGATTAGAGTGAGCTTGATATTGGTAGATAAACTAACTCAAAATTCTCTGACTATCCAACCAACAAACTGACTGATTGAATGACTAATTAGCTAGCTCTTGTTTTGAGCTTAGAGATCTTTTTTATATCTTTCGTTGTTGGGGAGCAGTGTCTCTTTCTTCTCTTTTCCACTCGCTTGTCTGATCCAACAACCTTGCACACTTCTGGTGCCTGCCAACATTCCATGTAGACTCTCTGCATCAAGGGAAATCTTAACTTCCTAGCCAACTCATCTTCTGACTTCCCCACGTCTTTGTAATAATCATTCGGGGAGATTTCTCAATGAGTCCTTTCTTGATTTTGAAGAGAAACTTCTTGCATTTTGGTGCAACTGACAAAACTCGAATCGACGTGGACTTGGTAGTATTTAAACTTGGTGCACTACCGACAAAACCCAGTTCGATGTACACTATATGGAATTCCTTGCACATTTCCTTAGGTGCACACAAAACTAGGGAATGAGGGCACAAAATTGAACCCAAAACTTTGGGTTCCAACACTATCTCGTATTTACATCTTATGATTTATACAAGTCTAATCACTTAATTCCATGTTTTCTTCCGTAATTTTGATTCACTTACATGTAAGAGAACATTGCAACTCAAATTCAAAAATACCTAGAAACAATCCTTGCCATCTTGGATTGGCTCAATGCCCATGCCTTCAACTATCCTAGTTAAATCCTCATTGAGCGATTACTTCTTCAATCTCAATTTCCATACGTGAAATTCAACACCGTAAAATTGTTCCACAAGCCTTTGAGATTTTGTTGCGATAATTGTGGCCATGTCTATATCATTCAATTACTCTTTAAAATAATTCCCACTATAGGAAAATTTCCTCGTTCCAAAGTCTTTGCAACAATTCCTTATAAATTTCTATAGAAATGCAAAAAAATATACCATGACACCTTAGAAAATTTATTATAAATTTGATTGAGATCTTAGTTGTGCTTAAAGTTTTAACTCCTTCCAACTTTCTTTGCAGTGTCTTATTTCAGCTTCTTCTAGGACTTTTCTTGCTTTGATACCATGTGAAAAATGTAGATTGAAAAGAAAAACCTATGCAAGAAAGAAAACTCATAAAACTATACACAAGTCTATTATTTCATTACATAAGAGATATATTTATAGCATACTAGTCTTTCAATTTAAACCATTGATATTTATACAATCTAATATGATCTTATCATATTGTCGTCTTCTTATATAATTGCATGTTAGCATCATGGTACCATTTATTTTAAATATAAATCCCAATTGTTTCCAATATTTAGAGACTTCTCTTCTAACAATAATGGAATTAAAATTGTTGCAGGGACCTTATATGTTGTTGACAAAAGATAAAAAAATATTGTTAGTTTGTACGGATGTTATATATACTATTGAAGTGTTGATTAATTGATGACATAAATTATTTGTTAATAGTGATAATATTAAAGATAGTTTTTGAAGATGATAGCTTATGAATCTTTACAATGACAACCATCTCTGGTCCTAGGGAGCACAACTAGAGCAACTAGTTACCCATCCAATCCAAGTATGTCTAGAGAATTTGAGGACTTATGCACATTGTTAAATGCAACTTCCACTTGCAAACTTAATGTGAGAAGTGCATTTGAACAAGAGTTGAAGGAATATTATCTCACATCACTACCTTAACAATGAGTGTTATAGGATAACATTAATGTATTATTTCCACAAATAGAGAGGGTGATATCACCATGACAAGGTGATGCCACCAAAAAAAAGGTTAATACCCACCTAGGTAATGTCGATAAATAAATGACATGAACAAAAGTTGAAGAAACTAGTAAATGTTTCACTTAGATAAAGTATGGGTGATGCCATAGTTGGTGAAGATAGTGTATCTACCTAGCAAAGGGTAGAAGATTGAGAACACTCTAAGCTAAGCATAAATAGTTTATCAGGATAATGTATGACTTATCAAATGCTACCAGAATGGTACAATAAATAAATCTTAATTTAATAAAGCCAAAAAAGGCTATATGTGAAGCAAAATAAAGTCAAATGCCAAAAATATAAATTACAGTGTTTGAAAATTACAACAATTCCATAGAATATTGCATAGCAATTTCAACTTTCTCATAATTAAAAGAGTGAAAAACATAGTTGAAATAATAAAAAGTAGTCCATAATCATCCAAAAGGAGGATGAAAATAGTCAACAACTTGTCCATATTTTATCTCTTGCATATGCCACAAACCATATTCCATATGTGAACTTGCCTTTGACAAAACATATGCATCTTCATTCATTTCCTTGTATATATGATGAAAAGAGACAACATTAAAATTTGTTTTGTAAATCTAGAGTTCATTGAAAATGGGCCTTAATATATAGTTATATAAATTATATGAACCCCTCATCAAATTTATCACATTCATTGAGTCTCCAAAAATTTGGAGTTTGTTGATTCTTGTTTATAGGTTACTTTTCATATTTTCAAATATCAACAAACTTGCAAAATAAAATTCCACAATTCAATATAACAAAAACTCACCACAAATATGAAAACTCTCGTATGTGATGTCCTCGTTCTAGACCCAAACCTATCTATATTGCCTCTGTACAAAAATGTCATATCCTCCACCTGGACCCAAACCTCTATAAATGTACTCCTACAAAAGTTGCATGCAGTCAATATGGATTAATGGATAAATTGTTTTAAACACATGAACATTATTATGGTGGAAAGGAAGATAAACATAAATTACATAAAGATATTGATGCAAAAGTGCAAATCAATGATGAATTTTATACATGACTATAACAAAAAATGTAACAAAAATTGGAATGATAAGTCCTATGGGATGTTCTCTTTATTTTAAAAGTGAAGAAACCTTCATCTAGATCATATATATTGTTTAATTATGGATATGTAAGCTTTATACGGATAAACACATAGTTGAATAAAGTAGAATAATAGCTATGTCATAGTGAAATCTAGCTTACTCCTACTATATAAGTAAGCATACATATATCAACTAATCAATAGTTATAGCTAATCAATGTACTCCTATCAGCTTAATCTCTTTCATCACAGTGAAGCAAGTAAGCTATATCAATAAGTAAGAGGTAATGAAATGTATACATTCACAACAACTATATCAGTAATCAATAAGGTAATGGTTATGATACTAGTAATGATAGTAATAGCCGTAGAGTATCCATTATTGACATAATAAGTGATATGATGTAGAAGTTGTAATGGGTTAACATAGGTAATTACAGATATATTGTTGATAACAATGACTAGTCATAACTTGAACTACTAGATATGTGAGCTTCCATTGATTAGGTAGATTATTATGATTACACCCATGCTTGCAGTTGATCTATTGCTTACAACGTATGATACGTATACTCACGAATGAAATGATTGAACATCATATCTATTACAAGCATTGATTCATTATTGTTACACGATTCATATATGCTTATATCGTGCTAGATTAGGATAATATAAGCAGATCTTTCATGATTAGAGGATTATATGTCATGGTTAAACACCATATATATTACAAACAATGTTCTTATTGTTAGTTAGTAGAGGTTATGATTCATATCTTACTTCATCATAAACTATCCCCATCTTAAGGCTTTCATCTCCATGAATGTGTTATCTCGATAAGTAACACCAGTTATACTATTCAACTGGTATAATTTCAATAATGTACCCTATGTTTGGTGTTATACTTATAACATCACATGTAATCAATGGTTATACTTCTAGTAAAGGAAATGAGTACTAGTAGATATCGATATTAAATCCATAGGAATCATGTATCGTAATCATTATCCTAGTGCTTATATGGTAATACTTCTAATATCAGTACTCTTATCCAATCTGATCAGTTAAGGATACTCTGGGAATGACTTGGGATGTTGCAGTGGTCCCTTGCTGCAGGTGTAAGTTCTAAATAAAGGTTTTCTCGTGCTGCAATGGGTTTTGTCTATTGTTGTGATACTCTTGATCAAATCCCAACCAATGCATAGTGACTTAATTCTTGTTGGTATCCACCCAAAATAATCATTATCGAACTAGAAGCTCTACTTTGTTTACACATACATTTTAAGGGGCAGATCTAATTCCATTGCTTACACAAGCATCGTAATAGATGAAACAATAGTAGATCAACTTATATGGAGATAAAAGTAATGATGTTAGATTATGATATTTTATTCCGAATATGATGAACACATGTATAAATGGGATTACTAGAGTGATTAATCTATACATAACCTTGCTTAATTTAAGTAATATCAGTAATATGAAGAGTGTAAGATGATCAAAGGTATAAGTGTGTTAATACATTAGTAATAGTTATGATATCAACACATGAATGGTAATAGTAAGGGTATCACCTCTTGTATTATGGAGATGTCATAGTGTGTTCACTTCATTATGTTAATCTATGCAATGGGATTTGTACTACTATAGATACGACACATTCTTCCTATTTGGGTGATAGTATCAAACTGGTTAGATATGGATACATGTCGAATAATGAATGAACATAGCAAGCAAAATATAGGAATGGTATTGGATTATACTTATCAATATTATGGAATTACTATACATTAGTACTCTTATGACTTACCTGGAGGTTACCATATTACAGGGATACATAGTTATGTAAGTTCAATCAATGGTAATATATCAGCTTCAACCCTATTAAATAGACCACTACATGTTAGTCTATTACGTAAATAAGGTAAGATGTACTCACTTCTTATGTTTCCATGATTACACTATCAATATAAGATACAAGAACAAGTAGTATGGACATGCTTAATTATTACATACGGACAAGCTTACTTAGTTATACACATATCATAACTTCTACACAGATACTACCAATATTAGCATGTGAGTAATACTAGCTCTATTATGGTATAAATATTAGGGATATCATGCTATTACCTATACTTGATCCTAATAAAGGGTGTGTACTTCCATAACAAAGGGTAAACATGGTATCATAGTAATACAACTTGATCATCTTATCAATAGAGTGACTTAGAACCCTATTGTGATTAAGGTCAATAAGAACTATAAATCCCATTCCAAAGATCCGTATTCAAGTGAATTAGTAGGAGTACTAACATCATATGTATCACCCTTGAATCAATCATAGTGGCTAGTATAATCACCATTTCTTATATTCACATATCATAAGCTAAGACCAATATTCAATCTAACCTAATATGGAAAGAGATAGTAAGGTAATATGAGTATTGTTACCATATGAAGTATTGACACATCCTAGCAAAGGGTTGTGATTGGGATAGAGTGTAATCTACATAATATGGATCACATTAAACATTATAGTAATACAGGTAAGTTAAGCTATATGAGTATGGTGATTCCCTTAGTTTAAGCATTCAATGACCTTATCTTAACACTCTTTGTATAAACAAGAATCGCTATCAAACTTAAGTCTATGATCTTACTTATGGATATATTGATCATCCTAATCAAATCAATGGGAATCTAACCTATATGATGTAATATAACGTAAATATTTTAATCAAGTAATGAACACAACCAATATGAACCATTACATATGTGAATTACACTAACCTAATTTACTAGTTATACTTGATAGCTATGTATTATCAATAATCAATACTATGATCCTTACATGGAAGCTTTTTGTATCAACATAGTGAAATCAATGGTACTCATTCATATTATACTAGTGTCAAGTGTATCTTCGTAATCAAATCAATGTATATCACTATAGAGACCATAATCTAAGAATAAGCCATTGTGTATTCATGTATTTACACTCAATAGATATAGGATTCACTCTATTCTAATATGATAAATCCTTGATATGTTATGAATCACAAGCCTTACTCACTGAAAATTGAGTAATTGATAGCTTCACGGTCATAATCTGATAATGTTTGATATTATTATCATGTTTATTATGTGTATTACATATTCGTCATTACCATTGTCACTTATTGAATTCACACTAAGCTTGGTTCTTATTCTTATTGACTATGCTTCACCTATTATACTTATATCATAACCTCAATCAAGTTGGTGATTATAGTGCATGGGTTAGCTTACTTCAATCTATGTGTTATTCTTACATATACCTATGAACAATGACTACATTACAAGGATAGTACATATTGATTATTGATATTAGCTTGGTTCCTATTTGTAAGAAAAGTTACTCTATTGAAACCAATTGATTAGGGAAATATGGTAGAATCTTGTCGCTATTCTTGTTCTTGTAATTATTAGGGTCTCTTGTTATCACTTGTATGGTCTAAGTCCACAGTTCTCCCCACTACTTGAAGTATATGTATGGATAAATGGGATATTCTCTTAGTAGTTCCATCTCTAATATGTGTCATATTGATTTTCTTATACTCCCCTTGGTTGTCCATCAAATACAAGACCCAGTTAGGGAAATTATGCACATAGTGTGATAGTATATCCATGATCTTACTTATTCAATGGGATTATTACTATTACTACCTATCAACCATATGACATCAAGTTGGATGACCTATATCAAAATAAATATGAAGAGCGTATAACATAAATCCTTTACGAACATTTCCAATGTCTCTTTTTCAACATTCCCTTCCAAGGCGCTATGACACAAGTCATCTTATTAGTTGAAACTTTCAGAAGAGGAATAACTACTTACTATAATATAAGATGTAAGATGGTAAATTTTCTGGTATGGATGGTCTCCCCCATGATTTTTACAAGAAACTATAGCCTGTAACCAGATCTGGGTTGCTAAGAATGTGCCATGAATAATCAAAGGTAAAGAGTATCAGTGAGAAGGTGTAAACAAGAATGCACAAGCTCTTCTCTAAGGAAAGTAAATGGGTCATGGTGGGTGGTCGGATATTGATCACATTTCTCCATGTGTCATATATTTTGATGATAACAGCTTCGTGAGACATCCTCTAGGACACAGACTGAGTGAGTTGGCCTGTGAGAGAGCCCATGAGTTGGGTGTGACCATGATATGGGTGTGTCATTCCTCTCTAGACTGATATGAGACGATGTGTGCCCCTGTGTGGGATGAGGATGCCCATTAGTTGGGTGTGTCGTTCCTCTCTGGATTGAGATGAAATGATGTGTACCCCTGTGAGCGATGAAGGTGACCATGTGATGGGTGTGTGTCAAAATTTGGATTGAGTTGTTATGACATGTGGTCTCCTACCTTGTGGACTTAGTTGAGTTAGACTTGAGATGATACTCTAGATGATTCTCCCGTGGACTCAGTGAGATAGAGATATGTTGAGTAGGACGTCCCTGTGGCTGAGCACAAGTGGACATGCCCCTCGTGGCTGAGCACTAATGGATGTGTGAGATCCCTTGCTATATTGTCTGAGAGTAAGATTTACATATAACCCTAATTGTGATGTAAAGGGTACAGGTCGACTCCATCGTATGTGAAAGATAATTAATGTTTATTGTAATAATCAATTATTTTCTGAGTTATTGAGGTCGGCCTTGTTGTGCCAATAGACACCACTTTTGGTTTGTCCATTCTAGTATAAATAAAGGTGATTTTCCCATTGAGGAAATACACAAGTCACTTGTCATTTGGAAATTTGAGCAACATCTTCTAGGGTTGAAGTGCGCACCTCTCTTGGGTGCAAGTTTCAAGGTAGTAGAGCACCCTCTTGTGTGCATTACGGTTTCATGGTTGGAGGATCTTCTCTTGAGCATATAGCAAAGGATTTTTGGGTTTTTATCCCTTGTTGAGAAGAGTTTTCCTAGGATATTTCTTGTGTTCTTGTGCATGGTTATTCTTCTTGTGATATTGGTTATCATAACACTTGTACATTGTGTAGTTGCATTTGTTTATGGTTCAAGTAAATGATAAAAATGAAATAAACCTCATGCATGAGCCTAGCATAGTGAAAATTCAACATGGTATCAAAGCATAGGTCTTGAATAACCCATTGCACATTCATTAAAGCTAGCCGTCCTCTCTTCTGCAGAACCATACAACCTCCTAGGGTTTCCAGAAATCTATACGACCCTCTTTTGTTTGGATATTTCAACACCTTATACTTGAGTGTCGGGTATAAAAATTGTATGGGAGTGCATGGCCTCCTTCAACACATCTCCAACAAGCTTCATATTGTAATTCCGAGAATTTTGTATTTTTGACCCTAGGGTTTTGCAATTTTCTACAGAAAATTCATATCTAGGGTTTTTGTAGCTCATTGAAGGATCTTTTCAGCTCACTAGTGTTCTTCTAGCTTTCAAGGCTTATTGTTGGAAGTCATAAGCCCAAAAAAACCTATTTTTTCTAGCCTATCCTAGCCGTTAGGTTTTCTAGCCCAGTTGGAAAGGGTTTGTGAAGAATCTGAAAATATGATGAATAAAACCTTGGTGGAAGATAGGCTTGATAGATCAAGTAACTTCAGTTCCTGGAAGTCAAGACTTCAGGTCACCCTTGAACAGGAAGACTTATTGTGGGTGATACAAAATTGTTTACCAAAGACAACTACCGATGAAGAGAAGGAAGAAAGGAAGGAAGATGACATCAAGGCAAGAAAGATAATCATCTACTCAATCTCTTACATTGAAGGGACAACTTCAAAATATCAAGATGAAAAAATGTGACACTGTGGCTACCTTATTCATGAAGATGCCAGAGATCAGAGATCAGATAGGTGCCATTGGAGAAATCATTTCAACACTCTTAGGTATGCACTTGTACATATTATTTGTATCATTGTCATGAGGGTACTTGCAAGAGGAAGGAAACTTTGCTACAATCATGGATCCAGAGGGATCTCAGTGCATTCAGAGGAACAAAAAACTGGAAGTGAAGACTCTAGGTTTGATTCTTTTAATTATCATGCCTCTAACCTACATTTATAAGTTTGCTACATTACAAGTAGGCATTGTAGTTGTGACAAAAATACTTAAATTGTTTTGATTCTAGAGATGTACTCATTATTCTCCTCTAGGAGATATTCTTGTCTTGTTTCCTTTTGTTTGTTTTCTTGTTCCAAGTAGGTTAACAACAAAGGAAGATGTTTATCCTTTAGATTTCAGAGGGAGTAACTTGACTCAGAGGGAGTAAAAAATATTTGATAAGGAGGAAGAACATAACCATCATTGAGGAAACCAAAGCAATGATACATGATCAAAGACTACCTATGATTATGTGGGAAGAAGCATGCATGCTAATAGTATATATTCAGAACAAGAGTCCTCACCAGATTTTGAAGAAAATAACTCCCAAAGAATCCTTCATCGAAGTGAATCCTAAGATATGACACTTCATGATATTTGGGTGTCCAGTATACTTTCATGTACCCAAAGAGAAGAGGTCCAAGCTAGACCCTTCAGGCATAAAAGGTACTTTTATGGGATACAATGAATCTTCGAAAAGCATATCGGATCTACATCCTTGGTCAGAGATAGATTGAGGTTAGCAAAAATGTTATCATTGAAGAAGAGATATCTTTTCAAAGATCCAGAGAATCTCATATGGATATTGATAACGAGATAATACCTTCTCCCCCTTTAGCATTTCAAAGGGAGACAAACATTGTTCTAGTTGATCCAGTTGCTCTAATTGATGTTCCCAGAGACATTGCAGTAGGCCATAAAAGGCCTTCCTAGGCTCGACAAACTCTGCAAGAGGTAGAGGGCCATGCATCTCCTCAAGGCACATACCGAGAGAGCAAGAGACCAAAGAGATTTTTGAGCTACTTTTCATCCATGATCCACATCATTGATACTAATCCTTCTTGTCATGGAAAAGAAACAGGTCAGCAGGCATGGAAAGATGCCATGGCATAAGAGTATCAATCCATATTGAAAAATGATGTTTGGGATATTGTTCCAAGACCAGAAGGGAAGTCTGTAGTAACTTCCAAGTGGATCTATAAGATCAAGCATGTAGCTGATGGAAGTGCCGAGAAATACAAAGCAAGATTTGTAGCCAGAGGGTTCCCACAAGTGGATTGAATTGACTATGAGGAGACATTTTCTCCAGTAGGCCGATACACTCCCATCCGTACTATCATTGTACTAGATGCATCCATGGGTTGGAAACTATATTAGATGGATGTAAATACATCATTTATCAATGGTGATATTGATGAATAAGTTTACATCGCGCAACCATAAGGATTCGTGATACACGACGAGAAAAATCACGTGTGTAGGTTGAAGAAAGCCCTGTATGGAATTAGGCAAGCACCTTGTGATTGGTACGAGAAGATAGATGGATTCTTGATGAGATTGGGCTTCAACAAGAGTGCTACTGATCCAAACCTATATCATCATATTGTTGGTAACGAGTGACTAATATTGGTCCTGTATGTAGATGAATTATTCCTCACCGGTTTAGAAAGACTTATTGTTGAATTCAAGCGAGCATTGAATTATGAATTTGAGATAAAGGATTTGGGTATGATGCACTACTTCTTAGGACTAGAAGTATGGCAGAGGACTGATGAGATTTTCTTGAGTGAAGGAAAATATACATTGGAGATATTGAAGAAGTTCGATATGATAGAGTTCAAATCCATTCCTACACCAATGGTGATAGATTTGAAGAAAATGAATGATGCTTTTACTGATTCATGCGAGATTGATCCACATTTATACCGACAGTTGATTGGATCATTGATGTATCTGGTTAACACTAGACCTTATATATGTTATGCAGTGAATGTACTTAGTCAATTCATGAGTCATCCAAGACAGACTCACTATATAGCAATGAAGCATGCATTTATATATCTACGAGGCATAGTTGGATATGGCTTGATATATGCCTCTAGTCTAGACTTGATTTTACAGGGATATGATGATGTAGATTGGGCAGGGAGCACAGTGGATCAGAAGAGCACATCCGATTGTTGTTTTACCTTGGGGTTTTCCATGGTTTCCTGGTGCAGTAGGAAACAAAGCTCTGTGGTTGTTGGCCCTCGACCAAGTTTTGGAGAACCTTGGTCGTGTTTGACCATTTTTGGGACTTCGACAGGCTGGTCAAAGATGAAGCGCCAGACGAAGTGGAGATCGTGGGATATCACCCTCTTTTGTGGGATTTTTGGGTTTAGGGCTTATGTAACGGGTATGGGATGTCGGCCCATGGGTCTTACCCATGTTTAGGACCCTTTTGTAAAGTATAAATAAGTAGCTTGGCGATGTAAGTAGGTGGTGCTAAGTTAGTTGTAATCCAGTGTGCTAAGTGCAAATGATGTAAGTAGTTGGATCTATGTGATTGAGTTGGCTATGTGCATACTTTGTGTTGAGAACTTGCAGAGCTAAGTGCAAGTGAATGTAAGAAGGCTCTGTGTTGTGCCAAACTCGGGGAAGGAGGATCTGGTGAGGTGCACACAGATCTCCTGTCCTATGCGGAGTGGGTTTTGTGGCCTTGTGCATGTAAGAGGATTGAAAGAAGATAATAAAGAAGATGAATAGTTGGTGGACGTAACCCCACACTAGGTTGAACCACGCATATCCTATGTTATGGTGCTTTGTGCTATGTTTTTCATGTGGCTGTGTATTTATTTTCTTAGTGCTTATTCTGGATGAATGTTTAATGCTTAGTGATATGAATGAATGCTAGATATGATCTATTTCGATATGCTAAGTGCTTGGATGTGGTAGATCTTGTTGAATACTACATTGTTCTGTAACTAAGGTTTTACCTGCGATGTGAATAAGGGTTAAAGACTAATGAATGTTAACTACTAAGTGTTCTGTTAAATCATTGTGATCACAGATTTGTGTCCCTGCTAGGTTGTATACACTTGAGTCCTACAACCCCCCCTGCCTCTACCTCAGGTGAGACTTCATCTGCTTCGCAGGTGTTGCCGAAAGGATCGGTAGTTAGGGTTTTGTTGGTGTGTTTTTGAAGCATTGAACCCTGGGTCTTCCCCTGTACCAACAAATGGTTCCATTATCGGGACCTGAAACTGTGATTGCTGGGAACTAAGGAAAAGAGAAATATATGTGCATAGATATGTTGCCCTAGTGTGCAATACTCTACTTAATTTGTGAAGCTTTGTGCTAATAAGAGAAGTCCGATATGAAGAAAAGAGGTAACATATTAAATCTTTGTGCTATGATAAAGGTAAGATAAGTGGAAATTTTTGTTCCGAAAGAATGGATCTAGGTATATTTGATAGATTTCGTCCTAATTTGAAAACTAGGGCACAACTAGAAGAAAGAAGATATGATATGAATAGATCTGATAAAAATAGTGAAAGATATGTTATCCCTATGCATAGAAAGAATTTTTGGACTAAAAAGTGGATGCAAGATCCTAGAAAGAATTTTTTTCAGGTCTATCACTGTGATCCCAGTGCCCAGTACATGAAAGGTTGGGGATCGTTTAAGAGAAAGAGAGGATGGACTTTATGTTATAATTGCAGAAGACCGAGACATCTTGCTAAGGAATGCCCTGGTAGAAGTCATATTTTCCTTTGTTGTAAATCTACTGGACATGAAGTTTTGGATTTCTCTAGAATGATTTCTAAAGCTGAGAAGATGAACATGAGACAAGAAAACCATGAGGAAGGTCAAGAGACTAAGAATATGCTAAAGAACCAGAAATAATAAGAGGTTATATTATTGCAAATGAAAGAAACATTGAATGATCACAGAGACATCAGTTTATCAGAGATTTTAAAAGAGAAAGAGTGCATAGAAACACAAATAGGAGACTTCGACATAGACTATGTATTGGATGTAGAAAAAAAGGTGAACTTTATGACAGAAAGTACTTGGGAAATCTTAGGAAATCCCACTATGATTCCTTCATTGGGAGGAATAGGATTGTTTAAAGGAAAGATGATAACCCTATGTGGAAGACTTGCCCATGTACCTATGGTTTATCATGGAACATCAACAAAAGAAGAATTCAAGCTCATTAAGTTTGCTGAGAACAACACTCCCTTTGCACTTTTGTTAGGAAAGACTTGGATCGAGAGAGATCAGATCCGAAGGAGAGAAGAAGAGGAAGCTATAGAACATAAAAAGAAAGAATTAAGGGATTTCATGGCTAAGAGAATAGTGTGCTTAATAAAATAAAAATAGGACAAGTCGAAGCAACTGAGGGCCAAATAATTAGCTGTCGAAGTTGAAAGAACACAAGAAAGCTTAAAGAACCTATCCATGCAGGAGAGTAGAGCACCTACTCCAAAAACAATAAGAGAAGAAGTATTGGCCTCAAACCTTGTGAAATATCCTCAACAATGCAAAGTTACTATGCTAAGAAAAGATAAGAACAATAATGGAAAGAGGAATCTAGAGATGCAGATCACAGGAAAGAAAGCTAGAAAGATCAATAATAAGAAAGCAAAGCTAGAAAAATTGTAGGAGGTTCCAAAGAGGACTGCACAGAAGGAAAACTTGCAGAACTTGAACCTCACCAAAATAGCAAAACAAAACCGACTGACACTTCACCATGGAGAAGAAATATGACCGTTGGAGGCATCCCGACCATTAGAACGATGCTCCATAACATCTAGAAACACAGTTATTGCCGGAACGTTCGCCATTGGACCATTGGGACCGTGCCATAACAGATGGAATTGTATTGATTGAGGCATTCCTACTCGTTGGAGGAATCCATTACGATGTTATCTATTTAACCCGTCGACTGTCTTACCGTGGACACTTTTGCCAATTATGATTATCCAAGCCCACGGAGAACTAATCACTTTCACATAGTGCTTATTGTAACCTCGCCATCCATTCTTCTATCTTGATTGTTTTTTCACTGACCCGAGATATATGATCTTGAGTGTGTATGTAGGGCGACCTTAGCGCAGTAGAGAAATACGTCAAATAAATCCTCATAGACCTCATGGTTGATAAGGTCTTGTCCGCAGGAGTGCAAGGCTCACCGACGAGAGTAGTGCAAGCATCCCCATCGAGTGCACGTCGATCTAGGTCCTCCTGAACTGCAACAGAGAAGAGAAGCAAGCATCGCGATGACTTGGAAAACACGAAGCTCATCCCATCAATCCTACCCGACTATATCCCACCTCTAGCTGGTGCAGTTAGTCATGATAGCATCCTGAGGGACTTTGACTATACATTGATTACTGCGTACCTCCGGAAGGGGATATGCACAGTTGGACTGCAAGCAGGACATATTATGACGCTAAATATCAGTGACTTCAACTTAGGAGACCACAAGAACTATGGCATGCTCACACCACACAAGTACTTGACCAAGACAACGGAGAATAAGTTGAATATAATCCCCCAGTCGTGGACCATGGACATCGCACAATCAATCATCCTCAATGTGATGAATATACCACACTTCGACATGCATCAGGAGGTTAACGCGTACATCAAACTCCTCCTGTCATGCTACCATGGTGGTTACTTGTGGTTGGATTGAAACATCATAGTAGATTCGACGTTGATCCATCAGATCACTGGATTAAGCATGCAAGGACCCAAGGAAGGCTACAGATCGCACCTTGGCGTAGCACATAAAAGAAACCTACAATAATGTGGAGAAAGGGAAGTTGGGCTACAAGGTAACCTCCATCTAAAATGGTGCAGTGCGCCTAGCTTGCCAGTTGATCATTGGTAATCTCATCAGGAAGAATAGACCAATGCAGGTCACGGGGTTCATCGTTGACCTCACAGGAAAATGCATCAAAGGGATGCAAATGCACTAGCCAAGCTAACTCGTTAACTAGTTGGAGAAAGATTGTCGCAAAGCACAGGACCAGGGCTACGAGTTTCATTTTAGCTAGTTGTTGATTCTCATTGCCTTCATCGCTTGGGAGATGTCGGAAGGAGCGACCTTCCCTAAAATTGAGTTGTCTGAACCACTGGCCGCGAAGTTCACTATGCTTTGGTATTCGAGCGACATGGAAAAACAATGGCAATCCAATGCGGTGTTCCACACATATTATTTACAGCTGAAGAGGGCCATTGAATCTTTCCCTCACATGATGTCGAATACCTTGCACACGTTCAGGCTACTTGCAAAGCTCCGCGTAGATAGGAATTTAATTTACATCACTACGCGTGGGGACGAACATAAGGAAGAGCTCCAGTCCTATTACAAACTCACAGAGGAGGACATGGAAGAAATAACCAAGGAATGGGTTGCAGAGTTCCTTATATCAGTCGAACAGACAAAACTCTCCGACCCCGACCTCATCAGAAGTATTGTAGTCACCCGAGAAGAATACGATGTACCCAACAACAACAGGAAGAAAAAGAAGGAAGAGGTACATGAATTGAGAAGCGCATCAAAGGAAACTACACCAGATTCACCTAAAGGAGGAGGAGGTGAGGAAGTATACAAAGAAGAGGACGAAAGGGGAAGAAAACAAATAGGAAAATGGTGAAGTAATACCACCTAAGGATCCCATCATGGAGGCTGAGACATCCAAGAAAAGAAAGGGTTCCCCAAAGAAACCTTCACCGCGAAAGAAGACAAAAGCCAATAAACCTCCATTTCAGACTGTGCTCACGGTAGATGATATTGACCTCATCATCGTCACTGTATCAGATACCTCAGAGGACATTTTACAGCGAAGTGAAGCCAAACAGGAGACAATGTTTGACAGGATCGAGGCAGAGCTCAAAGGGGTACAACATACTCTTTATTCGAGCCACACAGTGTCTACTGTGTCGTTGTCAGTAGGGGACATAGAAGTAGGATATGAGCCTGCCCAACTACACAAATTAGCAGACTTGACCGAGGCTCACCTTCGCCAGGTCCAAGAGGAAAAGGAGCAGGCTACAGAGGCATTAAAGCAAGAAAAATAAGAAGCCCTATAACAATGTCGGGTTGCGCAACAAGAGAAAGATGACCTCCAGGTGAAGTTTGCAGAGGATAAAGCGCAAATCTAGAAGGAAAAAGAAGAACTGCTCGCAGAGTAGATTGGAGTTAAAGAAGTAGTTACCAGAGCACTTCACTTTGTGCTGGGCCTCACACAGATAGAAGAGGAAACAATGGAGAAGCTCGTTGAAGCTATTCAACAACTTCAAGCAAGAGTGGAAGAAATGGAACTGCAAGCCATGCCAAGCACTCCACAGAAAGTGTAAGATCAGAGGGAAGAAACTACTCAGAGCGTAGTTGAAAGAATCAAGGCATTGGCCTTAGAATGCAAGAAATTAAGCAGTCGAAGTGTGCAGACATATGAGTTCCTTGCAGAGGACCCATAACTAAAGACATTGGAGTCACAACTCTAGGAAGCAAAGAAACAAGCAACAAAAGTACAAGCATAGTTGAAGCTATTGTCAGCAGTCGAGAGGATGAAAAGGTCCCAGGAACAACACATCGTTCAACAATAGGTCCATGCCATCTAGAGTAAAGTCATGGAAGTGACCGAGAGGATACAACTAGTGCAAGATGAAGCCTGCACACCTTTTGAGGAGATTGAGGGACAAGGTGCACAACTAGAACAAGTAGTCACCACGGTGGAACAACGATTAGAAGGACCAGTGATCGAGAAATTTATTCAAGAGTTCACCGAGCAGGAGGCTTTGGTGAAGCAGCGGGTCGAAGCATCTTGAGCCAAGCTCGAGGCATTTGAAGCCGAGTTGCCCAGATCAGAGTGACTCAGGACGAGTCACAGGTGAGTGTTAGGGGCTTGTTGGCTCTCGACCAAGTTTTGGAGAGCCTTGGTCGTGTTTGACCATTTTGGGGACTTCGACAGGTTGGTCAAAGATGAAGCACTAGGCGAAGCAGAGATCATGGGATCTCACCCCCTTTTGTGGGATTTTTAGGTTTAGGGTTTATGTAACAGGTATGGGATTTCGGCCCATGGGTTTTACCCATGTTTAGGCCCCTTTTGTAAACTATAAATAAGTAGCTTGGCGATGTAAGTAGGTGGTGCTAAGTCAGTTGTAAGCCAGTTTACTAAGTGCAAATGGTGTAAGTAGTTGGATCTATGTGATTGAGTTGGCTCTGTGCATAGTGTGTGTTGAGAACTTGCAGAGCTAAGTGCAAGTGATTGTAAGAAGGCTTTGTGTTGTGCCAAACTTGGGGAAGGAGGATCTGGCGAGGTGCGCACAGATCTATCCTATGCGGAGTGGGTTTTGTGGCTCTATGCATGTAAGAGGATTGAAAGAAGATAATAAAGAAGATGAAGAGTTGGTGGATGTAACCCCACGCTGGGGGTGAATCATGTATATCCTCTGTTATGGTGCTTTGTGCTATTTTGTTCATGTGGTTGTGTATTTATTTTCTTAGTGCTTATTCTGTATGAATGTTTAATGCTTAGTGATATGAATGAATGCTAGATCTGATCTATTTCTATATGCTAAGTGCTTGGATGTGCTATATCTTGTCGAATACTCCGTTGTTCTGTAACTAAGGTCTTACTTGCGATGTGAATAAGGGTTAAAGACTAATGAATGTTAACTGATAAGTGCTTGGTTAAATCATTGTGATCATAGATCTATGTCCTAGCTAGGTTGTAGACACTTGAGTCCTACAACCCCCCTGCCTCTACCTCAGGTGAGACTTCATCTCCTTCGCAGGTGATGTAGAAAGGGCCAGTAGTTAGGGTTTTTTTGGTGTGTTGTTGAAGCGTTGAACCCTGGGTCTGCCCCTATGCCAACAGTGGCCTTGAGCATCGCAAAAGAAAAGTATATAACATTGAGTGTGACAGTTCGTGAAGCAGTGTGGCTTCACAAACTCCTGACAGATTTATTTGATCATGAGATGGATCCTACCATTATTCATTATGATAACCATAGTTGTGTGAAGCTCTCGAAGAATCTTTTGTTTCACGATAGATCAAAACACATTGAGATAAAATATAATTATATCAGATACATGGTGCAGAGGAAAGCAATACACGTGTAGTACCTTCCTACACATGAGAAAATTGCATATATCTTCACCAAACCGCTTGCCAAGATGAAGTTCTAGTACTTCTGTGAGAGACTTGGCCTGGTGGAGAATGCCTCCCTAGCTAAGAGGGATTTTTCATGATTACATCTTCATGAGACATCCTCCAAGACACAGACTGAGTAAGTCGACCTGTGAGAGAGCCCATGAGTTGGGTGTGCCCATGAGATGGGTGTGTCGTTCCTCTCTGGACTGAGATGAGACGATGTGTGCCCTTGTGTGGGGTGAGGATGCCCATGAGTTGGGTGTGTCCTTACTCTCTGGATTGAGATCAAATGATGTGTACCCCTGTGAGGGGTGAAGGTTCCCATGTGATGGGTGTGCGTCAGAATATGGACTGAGTCGTTATGACATGTGGTCTCTCGCCTTGTGGACTCAGTTGAGTCAGGCTTGAGATGGTACTCCAGATGATTCTCCTGTGGACTCAGTGAGATAGAGATCTATTGAGTAGGACATCCTTGTGGCTGAATATAAGTCGATGTGCCCCTAGTGGCTGAGCACTAGTGGATGTGTGAGATCCCTTGTTATATTGTCTGAGAGTAAGATTTACCTGTAACCCTAATTGTGATGTAAAGGGTATAGGTCGGTTCCACCATATGTGAATGAAAATTAATGTTTATTGTAATAATTAATTATTTTCCGAGTTATTGAGGTTGGCCCTGTTGTGCCAATATACACCACTTTTGGTCTGTCCAGTCTAGTATAAATAAAGGTGATTTCCCCATTGAGGAAATACACAAGTCACTTGTCATTTGGAAATTTAAGCAAGTACATATTCTAGGGCTGAAGTGAGCACCTCTCTTTGGTGCAAGTTTCAAGGTAGTAGAGCACCCTCTTGTGTGCATTAGGGTTTCATGGTTGGAGGATATTATCTTGAGAATATAGAAAAGGATTGTTGGGTTTTTCTCCCTTGTTGAGAAGGGTTTTCCTAGGTTATTTCTTGTGTTCTTGTGCATGGTTATTCTTCTTGTGATCTTGGTTATTGCATCACTTGTACATTGTGTGTTGCATTTGTTTATGGTTCAAGTAAATGATAAAATGAAATAAACCTCATGCTTGAGCCTAGCATAGTGAAAATTCAACACTATAATGCTCTAGCCAAAAAATTTAAATATATTTTTGCAAGGATTGCGTGACAAGAAGTGGAACAAGAAGAAATGGATCCCATTAGTAAAATGGAAGACGCTAGCAAAAACAAAGATTAAAGGTCATTGGGAGCTCAAAAATCCACATTTTTTTGGGAAGGAACTAGCATAAAAAAATATCTTTGGAGGTTAATTATACAAACTGTTACTAGTAACTGATCACGGTGAAAAATTACATAGAGACAGAATCTATAGAATCCTGGAGTAAAGAGTTAATGAAATGAGATCTAAATGTCTATATTTTCTAGAAATCATTAGTAAATTATTTCCCCTTCATTGGAATATTCCTAGGTTGGAGGATTGGAAATGACTTGAGGGTAAACTGGGTACTTGACCCATGGATGGAGGAAAATGAAGTATATAAACTTTTTAAAGACCTTAGAATAAGGTTGGATCATAAAGGATGCTTTCACTTAGTAAATGTATGTCATCCAAATATCAGTAATTTATGGATAGTTGGATGGAGAAATGGGATAGAGTTAGAACAAAAAGAAAGATAATAAAAATAAAAGAATTTGTGCAAGCATGCATTGGTAAAAATTCGCCCTCTACCTAAGGGAGGAAGATGATGAATAACTATGGATAGGAAGTATTGTCGAATGATGCTACACTATAAATTTTGGTTACTGTGTGATCTTCCCAAAGTCATAAGAAGAAGAGAAAAGGTGGAAGTGAGCATGTTTATGGAAATTGAAATCCCCATGAAAATTGAAACTTTATTGTGGCTTTCCCTCACAAATAAAATATTGACATGGGATAATTTGTAGAGGAGGTTTTGCAATGGTCCCATCATGTGTTTCTTGCACAAAGAAAGGGGTGAAAGAATAAGTCAACTCTTCATTGGATGTCACTTCTCTAAAACTCTATGGGAATCTAAAAATATTTTAATAGGATGTAAAACGAATTGGACTAGGTAGAATATTGAGGGAGACTAGGAGAAGCAAGTTGATGAAAAATAGGTAACTAAGCATCTGACTCTCCCAATTGTAGTTATATGGTCAATTTGGTTTGTTGAAAGAAAATAAATATTCCAAGATATTTATCTCCACCCCACTAAAGTTTTTCATATGATCAAACTTTCCTTTAATAATCTACCCAAGCCCAAGATGAAAATGAAACATAGACAAATCAATAAAGTTATAATTAATAACAATTATCCCTGGGTTTTTTTAATGGAGAATCCAAGGGTAATCTAGGATCAGTTGGTGTAGGAAGTTTCATTTTTTCTAACACGTACTACATATCTCAAAAATACATACAACCACTAACTATTGAATAATGCATTAGAAATTAAAACGAACCTATCCATTAATGTGTCTATCGTTTGGAAGGCTATAGCACCATCTTTTCCTCTTGTGGGTAACTAGTTTGTTTGGAAAGCATCCAATGGGGAATTTTTTCCTAAAAGAGTTTAAAAGAGTACCTTCCAACCTTTCATTGGTTCTCCTCTACCACTCTCTCGTCCAAGTTGGGCTATAACACATATGAAATGCATATATACATTGTTGTAAGTACTTATATTGAAAAAAAATAAAAATTACAATCAAATTATGGTGGATGCCAATCATAGTTACAAACTTTCAAACATGCTTGATACCAGAGATGATTTTAGGGGCTAAATTTTGCTCATGGGCTAATTTTCCATGGTTTTTTAAAAAACGAGATTCGATATTTTAAAAAAGATTTGCCCAAATTCTATAGGATAAAATTATTTTACTTTAAAAATCACCAAAATTTTATAAAAACTACGTAAAATACTTAGAAATTAGAATATTTTTACAAAAATATCGCCAAACATTTATAGTTGACATATGAATGATTAGTAAGATTTGCCAAGGTTTCTATATTTAAAAATAGATTTCCATTTTTAAAATCATCCCTGCTTGATACTTGTGAATCGCCAACCAGAACATTTTCCAAAATGGAAGAAGTTTTCCTTGTACCCAAGGTTCTCTCTTGGTTACCTTGAGATTTGAAAATTTGAATTGTAAGTCATTTTGTTTTTAAATTAAAATTTGAAATGGCACTGCAATTTTCATAACTAAAAATGTTTCAAATGTGCAATTATATCTGTGAAGTCCCAACCTATGCAAAACCTTCCATGCTAAAGGATCCTAGTTCAAAATTTAATGTTGAATCATTTAAGATCCGAGTGAACTGTAATTAATGAACACAAACACTTTGTGTTAATTCAAAAGTTGTAATGAAGTGGATTGAATAACAAAAGAATTATCATCAAATGCATGAAACATTTGACTTAATTGTAATACATACCAATCCAATGCCCTATTTCTCACGCCCTATTAAGTCTTGCCAACCACTAGGACAAAAAATTGCATAAGCTCGTACCTCTTCCAGGCTCATGCATTCTATCTCATCATCTGTATTATAAACAAATATTTCATGGGCATTGGATCACACTCTTTGTTCATTCAAACCAACATCAATACCAATAAGACATGAATTTATATTATCTTCTATTGCATCCCTCACAGCATTTCCAACTTGTGAAGTGACCTCCATCTCTGAAGGTAAAGAAACCACCCTTGGTGGATGAGATATGAAGGGTGGTGGAGATTTAGGCAATGATGGATCTTGAAATGCACCTCTCTGATTATAAATTCAACCTTTAGCAACACCATAATACTTGGATGGTAGGTCGGTATAATCTGAGTGCATATTCTAAAAAAATTCTGCATAAATAAATCTCACAAAATAATATGACACCTCATCATTCCATGGAAATATGCCATATGCTGCCAAAAATTGATCATAAATATGGATATCGATGTTAGGGTGCTTGAAATATTGCACCTTCAACATCAGTCGCTTTGGTACTTCCTTAAAACTAAATAATGATTTTATCAGGGCCCATCTCTATTTTGTGCCATTTATCAGGGCCCATCACTGTTTGCTTGCGTCTCCTTGGCATATTGATGAAAGTATTGGTCATTGGACTAAGGTTCTTATATACATCAATGAAGTTTTCAAAAGAATGCAAAATAACCTCCAAGCATTGTTTTCTCCAAGCAGGGATATAGATTTGTTGAAGACCTTGCTTCAACTTTGCATGGTGGGATGTGAAGTGTTTACAAGTCATTTCTTTAGCAGTTCCTTTCCAAGGAAGCGCCTTTCCAATGTCTGAGGGATAGGTTATAATAGGGGTGTAATATTCATTTTGATGAAAATGCACCTCTAGTTCACCTTCACACTCACCTTCGCTTGATATTCACCCTCTGCTTCATTACTACCCCCAACATTGGTCAAATCCTCTACGCATTTAAAAAAAATTGCATATAGTTACGAACATGCACAAAAACATGTCCATATGCACTTGATTTATATAAAAAAAAAATAAAGGCAATTTACTGGCCATACGTTGTTGATGTGATTAGGGGTGTACATTGGTCGATAGGGGGGAATGCCTATTCAATCTTGATTGATTACAACTTCCCCCTAAATCATCACCACCACAGGATCACATTGATCCACCATTCAATGGATCACCTATTGCATCACCTGCACATGATTGTTCTCTCTCTCCTGATGCCTGCCTAGATCTAGATGAATTTGACATTGTTCTAGACTGACTAGATCTACTTATTTGATTGAACTCCCTTGCTTCACTAGTTGCCCCTGCCTAACTAGAGTTCTTTGTCGAACCATGGGTCCTTGTCAGACTATGGGTCCCTCTATTACTTTAATTGGATTTCCTAAAGCGTTTGTGAGGCATAATTGGAGGCTCATGTTGCAACAACTCCTACGGATCCATATATATATATATATATATATATTATATGTGTGTACCAAGATGCAAATGTATGACAATCAACAATTATATGTGTCACAAGAAATTTATTTTAATCAATTGACAATATTTTAATTTACATCAAACCAATGTCATTCTTCACCTGGTTGTTATTCATATTGAAATTCCAAAGTGTCAATCCTAGTTTTCTTAGTATATTGATAAAGGTATAGAAACTGAAACATTGAAATGTTCTATAAGAAAGTGCATGTTTCCATTCAAGCAACCTCGTCAATCATACACACTAAGAAACATGTCCCTAAAGTGCAGAAGCATTACTTGATAATGAAACTAACCTATGAATAGATACAGGCAAAATTAATTACTCGATTGAACACTTTTAATGTCGGTGTTGATGAAGAGAATGATGAGTAAATTATAAAATTTATTGGATCAACTATTTGTTTTTCCCTTCCTTTTTGGCGAATTGCAGAACTTGCAAAAAAGAGGATGCTTGGTGGTGGAAGGCTTTGTGGAATATTAATAATACTCTTAAAACAAAGGTGTGTATTTGGTTAGTTTTGAGGAAGGAAGAATTAACATAGGTACATGCCACACTTTCAATGCATATGTCGCACTTTCAATGTGCATCTCAAGTTAGATCAATGTTTGAAGGCATAAAAATCTGCTCAAAGGTTCAAAAATCCAAGATTCTGAATCATCCTCTAATTGAATAATCGGGATGCTAGGGGAATTCACATGGTGTTATCCAAGATAAATAAGGTAATCATGTAAGTGCAAGGTGACATATGTCAACTATGAATCAACAAGGGAAGATAATACAACAAGCCTTTTGGAGCATGAGTGGGAAAAATAGGTGAAATATGAAAGAAAGAAGGTGTCAGTGTATTGAATAAGATTTTGTAGTTGCAAGCTATGGAATGTAACCAACTCAACTCAACTCTTGGTTTTACTGACATACATTATCCTATATTCCAAAAGGGGGTTCTAGATAAAATAAGGAGAAAGGTTTTTAGATTCTTTTGGATTGGAAAACACAAAATGAAGAGAATCCACTTGTCAAATGAAAGGTTATAGCTCAACGAAAAGATGAAGGAGGGTGGGGGTTGAAAATATTCTTTATTTTGGAAAACCATTGCTAGTTAAAAGTTTGTGTAAAGTCATATCATTGGAAACTCTACATAAGGATAGAATAGTGAAACAATATATTAGCCCTAGTTTTATTATTGATTGGATGATGAGTCAAAGGAAATATAAAAGTAATGTATTTATAAAATAGAAATGTTTAGTTCAATACTTCCCTTTAAAAGGTGGGTGGTTAGTTTGGAAGGTAGGAAATGGAGAGAAAGTGAGGTTGGAGTGGATACACCCATCATGTATACAAAATAATTCACGTTACATGGGAGGCATATAGAAAATTTGGAGGACAAGGGAATTAACGCACTCAATTAGGAACATCATTAGGCATGTACTAATATTTGTCATCAAGGGTGGAACAAGAATGATTGTTTAGGCATAGTAGGAGAGGGGGGAGGGGGGAGAAATCATTTGGAATTCCTATATAAAGAAACCACAAAGAAGGCATGTCAAAATTGATTACAAAAAAGACTTAGTTGTATGGTCAAGAAATCAAACCCTAGGATATTATTAAACCAAATTAGGTGACCAAGAAAAAATTTCCTCTGATACTAATAAGAACTTAGAGGTGGAAAAAGCTACAGAAGTTCAAGGCTCCAAAGAAAGAAAAAAAGTGTTGTGTGGTTAGCATTAAAGAAAAAAGTGATAACTTGGAATAACCTATAGAAATGAGAAAAACAAGGTCCTAGTATATTCATTAATTGCAAGTAAGATGATGAAAATATCCCTCATGTGCTCATTAAATGCTCTTATGTTTAGCAATTCTAGTAAAAAATATGTTAGTTCATCCCAAACCAAATGATAAAAATTTTAGATCTTTCTAAATTCCAATCCAATACATTTTGGAGAATAATTTAAAAAAATAATGAATATTTGGATATGTTATCATTGGTATTTGGTTTCCTAAATACCAATGAAAAAAACTTGAGGATGATGTTGAAAAAATTTAGAGATAGAGAAGTTTTCTCAAATCTAGGAAAAATCCAATTCTTGCAACCTTTTGGGAAGATACTTCGACACATAGCTTCAAAGGTATAATGGTGGACGCAAATAAAATAAAATTCATCAAACACTTAAAACCAACCAAAAACCACTCCAAGGTTGAGTCTCTCTTGGGCCACACATGTCATTATAGAACGTTTGTAAGAGGGTATATACCAAAATATCCCACCTGATGGATATATTACTAAGAAAGGAAACAACCTCGCAATGGACACTAGTACCAGTGGGAATTAGAATAAATCAAGGTTAAAATCATTAAGGAACCTATTTTAAGATTCCCCAATTGGAACAAAACATTTATGTACATCTGGATGAATCGGGAACAACCATGAAGGTCATCCTCTCACAACTAGGAGAAAAATGGATGGACTATCACATACACTGTGCCAGCAAAAAACTATCCATGAATGAGAAGAATCAAAATTCCATAGAAAGGGAATATTTAGGTATGATCTATAATTTTAAAAAGTTTAGGCACTATCTACTAGTAAATAAATTCAATTTTTAGGTATGATCTATAATTTTAAAAAGTTTAGGAACTATTTGTTGATATTATGGTAG
>ML794720.1:269776-297374 GCA_009831015.1 Picea engelmannii | reverse complement strand
TGATGATGATGATGGTGCTCATGATCTAGTCATGATCTAGTCTATATAACTATGTTGATGCTATCGGGTGAATGGTATGTTTTGTGCTCAAGACCATTACCTGTAATACCTCCCTAGCTAGGAGGGAGTGTTGATATTATGGTCGCTGCGGGAGGTATTTACCTCCACATGTAAACCTGACGAGAATAGAATACTCTGGAAAGCAAGAAGAAACCCTAATGAGTTGGCTAATAACCCTAGAAGACTTGTCAGATCAAGAAGATAATTTATATTAGGTTATTAGCCTCCAAGAGAAGAAGTCGGTCATAAATAATAATATATACTGAACATATAGGTACCTAGAAGGAGAATTTGGCCCTAGTAAGTCTTCCAAAACCACTATAAATACAGGGCGTCAATATCTCATTCGACACATCTCAGTAGTTGCAGAGAGCCAGTTCTGCGTAGTGTAGTTACAGTCTTGTGCTCAGGTTTGGAGGAGAGTTGTTGGTGCAGCTGCTGCAGCTAGCAGTTATGTTTTGGATTGGACTATCTCTTGGCTAGGGTTTGGAACATCTGATTAGCCTTTGTTGATGTGCTATCCTTGGGGAAAGGTGCGCTAACCTTTGTTTCTTTATCTAGCCTAGGGTTTGCTTCAGAGTGATTCTCTATCAAGGTTAAGGTGCTCGGAGGGTGGCTTCGGCCTATGGTTGGGTGAAAAGGGTATTGTCAATGGTAAAACGAGCACACATATTTCAGATTCTAACACTATCTACTAGAAAATAAGTTAAATTTCTACATTAACCGCCAAGCATTAAAGTACCTCGTGAACAAACCAATTCTAGTGGGGAGTTTAAGAAGATGATTAATGTTATTCTAAGAATATTAACTTGAGTTTTTTATTAAACCTATAAAAGTACATGTTGGATCAAAACATTTTTCCATAATTGACAATGGAGAAAGAAAACAAGGGGGAATCTCTAGATGCTAACATTTTTCTAGTCTAGGGTGCATCATGATATTTGGATGATGTTGTTTATTTTCTCCAACATGTGCAAGCACCACAATAGTTATGTATTTTAAAATGAAGAATCCTAGTTTAGATAGAATTAAGATTAAAAGTATCGGGAAAATTGTATAGACTAAGGCATGGATGGAATCACGAGAAGATGTGTTCATCTAGTAGAATATACCAATTAGTAAATATAGTCCACTATGGAACAAGGGGATATTTTTCATCAAATAAAATAGCTCAAAATATATTGTGTATATGACTCTGTGCCCCCCACTATTTAGGTCTTACTTTAAGTAGGTGAAAGGATGTGGACAATGCCAAAAATAAATTAATAATCCATAGAATCGATATTATAATGAACTCACCCCCTTTCTACCAATAAAAGTATATCATTGATGTTATTGACCTATTCAAAAAATGGGTAGAAGGAAGCACCACAAGAACAACCAAAATAAAGGTAACATATAAGTTTTTATTCAAAGATATAGTTTTTGTATTTGGATGTCTAATTCAAATTACATTAGATTGACACACAAATTTTACTGCTAATGCTATTAAGAATTTGATGAATACTTTAAAGATAATACACAATAAGAACATCCATTATTACCCAAGAGAAGAAAAAAATAGAAAGCACCAATGAGACATTAGTATCAGTCCTAACCAAGGAACGTGACCTAAAATAAAATCCTAAAATGGATTAACTTACTTGAAATAGGTGCAGACACAATGTTGTTGGTGCCACTCGGGTGCTCCTAGTGTCGCTCGTATTTTGTATGGTATCTAGAGTTTTATCCCATTTTAGGTTATGATTTCAACCCAAAACACTAAAGTGGGTGTCTCCCTCCCAAAAGTTCTTTTTTTGCATCGGTGTAGAGGTCGGAGACAAGAAACCCAACTAATTTTATCACCCTTTTATGAAGACATGCATGGGTGCACCCAACCATATATGAAAAGGAACTCTCTGATGAGAATGCTATCGCCTTTGAAGTTCTTCACATAGACATTTGTAGGATATTCCCGATTGGTATCTAGGCCAATTAAATATTCAACATGTCTCAACGGGCTCTCACTAACTCTCACTTCGACTTCCAAGGGAATGCATGTCACTCCCAAAGAAAATTTGTTAACGAAATGTATGGCGGGAAGGTATGGTGGGTGCTCTATGGCAGGGGAAATAAACTGTTGAATGAGAAATGCGATATATATATATATATATATATATATATATATATATATATATATATATAAAAGCACTTTTCATCTGAAAACATATTTTCCGAAATACTCTTTCATCCAAAAACAAAGTTGTCGGACAAAAAAATCTGACACATGTATCCGGTGGTACAAATTTCGAGGGCGTTGTTAGATTTAACATTTGACTGCAAAACCTTTTGATCGAAAAAGTTAAATAGTTTAGTTGAAAAGTTGCCATTAGCAATTTTCACGACCCAAATCTCACAAAAGTGTTACCCACATTTATGATTTTACCCAATGACAATGTTAATTCAATAATTTGAATATACAAAATTTAGAACATAGTTTTAATATGAATGTACATGTGTACCTTTATAATAAAATTTACACACTACTATAACTTCACTCATACTAATCCAAGTGATATTGAAAATTTCTTCAACTTCTAAATACAAATACAAATGATAGTTGGCTTATGGATCAAAGAAACTAGATTCTCACAGTTCCATTAACCATGGAGGGTTGAATTGATAACTAAATCTTGTGTAAGAATTTGCTTAATATAATAGTACAATTGTAATCACCTCTAGCCATTAAACTTAATAATAATGCTTATTAATACTAGTATCAACTAAGATATCATATATGTATTTTACTTTTTGTTGAATACTTTATCTATGCATGTTGATAAGACATGCATGTATTACTACTCTATGAGGTGAAATCAAGTTTTAAATCAATGTTACACACCATTGTGCTTGTGGGTTTAGTTAAGGCATAATAATATAGTGCTTGTGGGTTTAGGTAAGGAATAATAATAATTTATATTATATTGGCTCTATGCCATAATTTCGATGCTTGTAGGTAAGGCCATAGCATATCATTTCACACATAATTTAGTTGGATATTTTTTTTTGGGTGATGGCGCTATGCCATATTATAAGTATACTCATGAATAAAATAACTATCATGAACTTATGGTATGCATATTTTATAAATTTAGGGTTATATTTGTTATGTTTTTACTTTTGTTATTAGATTATTTCTAAATTACATGAGCATTCAATGCATTTCCAAAACAACAGTATAAACATGATTACTGAAAGAAACACAATCATATGGTACATAACATTTTATCTTAGGAAACCCTTATGGGGGAGAAAACCCAACAAAAACTTCCTCAATACTCATATGGGTGATGGCGCTATGCCATATTATAAGCATACTCATGAATAAAATAACTATCATGAACTTATGGTATGCATACTTCATAAATTTAGGGTTATATTTGTTATGTTTTTACTTTTGTTATTAGATTATTTCTAAATTACATGAGCATTCAATGCATTTCCAAAACAACGGTATAAACATGATCACTGAAAGAAACACAATCATATGGTACACAACATTTTATCTTAGGAAACCCTCATGGGGGAGAAAACCCAACAAAAACTTCCTCAATAATAGATTGTCAATACAATGCCAAGACTAAGACCAAAACACCAAAGACAGACCAAGACTGAGCATGCACCTCTCTTATCCTTTCTGATGCAACTGCAACTGCCTTCAAGATATGTGCACTAGATGAGTGAGTGAGTGTGTGTAAATGAGACACCAATCTCACATATAAATAAAAGTGTGAGATGGTGTTAGGGTTGTGTATCTTCCCTTGGTTGAGCTGACTTCTCCTAGAAGTGGCTAAAATCACTCTAGAAGGGGCCGACTTTACAAATAACACTATACAAAAATAGTTTGACCAATCCAGAAAAGGGGATTTGATCTTATACAAGACCTGACTTGATCAATCCACAAAAGGGGATTTGATCTATAAAATAATAACTCAAATATAATTAGAATATTCTTCGAAGTTACAATATTTCAACACTCCCCCTTAACGAGAAGGGTATTCTACTAACATGACTCAATACAACATCATCAAGAGAAGGACAAGGAAACATCATCATCAGAATCTAGAACATTGACTGATGCATTTATAAATCATCAGAAGTTTTTCTCATCATCAATATCATCATCGTTTTACAACATGGAGATGGAGTAACATCATCATCATCAACAACATGAAGCTAAAACATCAACATCAATAGCACGAATCTAGAACACCAACATCATCAACATCATGAGGCTGGAGCATCATCAATAATAATATGAAGCTGGAATATCATCATCAATAGCATGAAGCTGGAACATCATCATCAACATGTGGCAATAGAATGAGAAATTTGCATCAACAACAACATTTGTGGTACTCTGACAGACCGTCCTTACCGGAACCTTGGGATATTCCTAGGAATCATAAGATTCCCTAGGATATAAAATCCCCACTGAGATACCACTACTAACCACAGTTGGCATATACATGCACAGGTACTCTGACAGACCATCCTTACTATACCTTCAGGATATTCCTAGGGATGATCAATCCCATAGGATATAAAATCCTAATGCAACTACCCGTTGTTGGTCAGGATACCATAATATCATCAACATCACTCCCCCTTTCGAGGGAGGTCCTTTTGAACTACACCAAGCTTGTCTCGAAAGTACTCAAAATTCTCACGAGATAGAGGCTAGGTCAACACATCTACAACCTACTCATCTGTGGTAACATATTGGAGGTTTACATATCATCTCTACACCATATCACGAATTTCGTGGTACCAGATCTCTATGTGCTTCGACTTATCATGGAACACTAGGTTCTTCGTCATCTTTATACAACTATGGTTATCACATAGAATCACGGTGGCTTCCATCTCCATATCAAACAGGCTTCCATCTCCATATCGAATAGACATGTCAACAACTTTCGAAGCCATATGGCTTCACAATTGGCAGAACATGATACAATGCACTCTGCTTTTGTTGTGCCAAAAGAAATATTGGATTGCTTCATGCTTTGTCGTGAAGTCATGGCTTACCCCAAACTGAAACAACATCTTGAAGTGTTCTTTTTTTTTGAAGCACTTGCAGCCCAATCTGAATCAGTATAACCATATAGTCTAAAGTCATGATCTCCAATATAATAGAGACCATAATCCAACATACCCTTAAGGTATCTCATCACATGCTTTGCAACTACAAGGTGAACATGTCTAGGCTCCACCAGATATTGACTCAAGGTGTTCACAAGAAATAATATATATGGCGTGGTATTCGTCAGATACATCAATGAACCAATAATCTGTCTATATAGAGTAGCATCAACCAACTTGAACGAAGTATCAACCAGGAGCTTCAAATTTGTTTCCATGGGTGTGTTCATGGATTTACATTCCAGCATGTCAAATCTCTTCAGTATTTCAACCGCATACTTCCCTTGGTTAAGGAATATCTTCTCTTGGCTCTGCTAAACTTCAATACCTAAGAAATAATGCATCAAGCCTAGGTATTTCATCTCAAACTCTGCAACAAACTTCTTCCAATCTGTGATGAGATTTTATTCTCCTATCAAGAATAAATCATCCACATATAGTAGTAATATAACTGGCTCATCATTCATAACCTTGAAGTATAGGTTGGGATCATATTTACTCTTGGTAAAGCCCAAGATTTTCAGGAAAATATCAATTCTACCATACCAAGATCCAGTAGCTTTCTTCAACCTGCAAACATAAGTCTTTCTATCTTCAACTTCAAACCCTTGTGGTTGTTCTATATACACTTCTTCTTCAATAAAAACATTTAAGAAATCTCTTTTCACATCCATCTCGTGTAACTTCCACTTCATTTTGGCTGCAAGAGCTATGATGGTTTTAATAGAAGTGTATCTGGCTACAGGAGCAAATATTTCTTCATAGTCAATACCTTACTTTTGATAAAATCCATGAGCCATGAATCTTTCCTTATGTTTTTCAATGCTTCCGCCTGCTGCATGTTTTATTTTGTATATCCACTTAGAATATACCACATATTTGTTCTTTGGTCTGGGAACTACTTCCCACACATCATTCTTTATAATGGAATGGTATTCCTCTGCCATGGCGTCCATCCATTCTTTATTCTAAATGACTTCTTCAAAGCAAGTAGGTTCCTTCTCTACGAGATCACACATCAAGGACATATAGATGGAGAATGGTTTAGGCTTCTTTCNCAATCTGTGATGAGATTTTATTCTCCTATCAAGAATAAATCATCCACATATAGTAGTAATATAACTGGCTCATCATTCATAACCTTGAAGTATAGGTTGGGATCATATTTACTCTTGGTAAAGCCCAAGATTTTCAGGAAAATATCAATTCTACCATACCAAGATCCAGTAGCTTTCTTCAACCTGCAAACATAAGTCTTTCTATCTTCAACTTCAAACCCTTGTGGTTGTTCTATATACACTTCTTCTTCAATAAAAACATTTAAGAAATCTCTTTTCACATCCATCTCGTGTAACTTCCACTTCATTTTGGCTGCAAGAGCTATGATGGTTTTAATAGAAGTGTATCTGGCTACAGGAGCAAATATTTCTTCATAGTCAATACCTTACTTTTGATAAAATCCATGAGCCATGAATCTTTCCTTATGTTTTTCAATGCTTCCGCCTGCTGCATGTTTTATTTTGTATATCCACTTAGAATATACCACATATTTGTTCTTTGGTCTGGGAACTACTTCCCACACATCATTCTTTATAATGGAATGGTATTCCTCTGCCATGGCGTCCATCCATTCTTTATTCTAAATGACTTCTTCAAAGCAAGTAGGTTCCTTCTCTACGAGATCACACATCAAGGACATATAGATGGAGAATGGTTTAGGCTTCTTTCCTTGTCTCATGGTTCCTTATGGGGCACCTATTGGCAGCCAACTCACTTTTTCTTATGATCCTATAAGCTACCTACACCTATGTCTTGCAAACATCAAGTTTTTCGTCGCATTTTTCAAATAAACGACACTTTCATTTTTGCGACATTTGCAAATTTGTCTTCATTGAGTTTTCACGACTGTAAGTGTGAAAACTTCTCCTTTCGAGGTCACATATCGATCGTTATTTGAACTGTCATGATCTTTTTATCGATATTTTCTATGGCACTTACCTTTGGTTTATCATCATGTGGCTGAAAGGACTTTTAAACTATGCTCATTTGGACATTCTTATATTGATTGCAAAACTTGATTTTGTTAAGTTTGTAAGGCATTGAACATTTGGGTTTATACTTTTTATGACTTGCCTAATCATTGATTCTATGAATTGCATAGGGGCCATGATTTATTTTTGTTTTTATATGATGTGATCCTTATTATAGCTCTTGGCTTGTCAATTTTATGAGTATCGATTGGCACAATGGTTTAAAACGTTTGATTAAATATTTACACAATGGCGCATGGCTAACATTTGGTGTTGGTTTCACGTTGAATGCCAATGGTTTTAATACTTTAGTTGATTTGGCACGTTGGCATAACACTCACCATTTGATTCTTCGGTTGGCCAAACGATATGGTTTTTGAACTATGCTATGATTGTTTGAGCAGAGGTGGAACTTGTCGGTTGTACTTTGTCATAACTATTGTGCATGGAGGTGAATAAATCCACCACCCTCGTATACGCACATTAATGCTTCCCCTTTGATCGTTCATTGCTATTAGACCGAATGAATCTACTCCTGTGCGTTGGTGAATTCGAACCAAACCCTTACCATGTGCTCACACAATGGCCCCAGTTGTGAGGGCTGAACCCAATGGCAACTAGGCTCTGTTGATGTTTGATAGTGCCCGCAATGACCTCGAGGAAAATGGGTGGCTTCCATTTATACAAAGATTCGAAGGTTTCAACCTTTGCGTAGCTAGACAATTTGCCATGACCTTTGATGGATGTCGAGCCAAGGTCGGCGATATTCAATTGGAAATTGATGAACAATTTATCAGTCTTGCTACGGGTTTGCCTACCACTGGACAACGATGGTCCAATAATTGCAAAGTAGAGGAGGTCCCATGGACACTGCTCTTCCAGTCATGCAAAATTACCTCATGTGATAGAGGTATGCCCGTGACCATGCTTAAACAATGTTGGCACAATTTATTGATGATAGTCAAACAGTTTATCACCTGTGAAGGTTCATCATAACCCTCTCCTGCTCTGTCTAAACCTACAGTGCCACCCTGTGATCAATGCAGTTCGTGGTTAGAGCGATATTATCTCGATGTTTCGATTCTCCAGTCAAAAATTCAATCTTTGGAGGACCAGGTTGCACTGCTTATCAGTCAAAAGGCTAAGCTACAAGCCACTGATAAGAAACAAAGGACGACGGGCTCCATCTTGTTTAAAAATGTGGAATCAACCACAGCTGTCGTGAATTCCAAGCTGGCGTAACTGAGCAGCCTCGCCGTCACACAGGTATGTTTGATATCAATCGTTTTTTTTGTAAATAATCCAGGATTATATAACGATTTGAATTCGGTTTTAAACAGCTCTGTTCACAACATTGAATGGCTCTGTTACATTGTATGCATTCTATACATAGCTTTGCTTTGACTAAATGGAATTTCATTTTTTCAATCATTCCCAGTTTAGCTTCTATCAGATTTTCATCGATTTGATTGATATTGGTGTGGATTTGATTTGTTTGATTTAGTAAAATGGATGCTCTGTTGTCAATCGAATTTGTTTGTATCTATTATAGACAAGAATTGTTCCTCATATTCAATTTAGAAAATGATCACATTTTGATTCAATTTCGTTATAATGTATACGCTATGATTGGCAACGATTTTGATACGATTAATTGTTACGGTTTTATGTCCCATATGACCTTCAAGCAACAAGAATACAATTCGGATCATTTCCAATGTGACTCTATACAAACACACCCAAATCGTGAACAGATTCAATTCATAATGATTATGTTAAAAACCCAGCCGGTTAATTCACATTGGTTTACTGTTAGCTCGACCATGTTATCAGTTGGATTCGTAATGGAAATGGATACTCTGTTTGAATTTGATTTGAAGAACGGGATTTCCTATATCTGGATTCACGATTTGTTTCTATATTAAACCCAGTTATGATCTGTTTGAATTAATGATTTCGTTCAATACCAATCAAGATTATTTATCCAGTTTGCACTTATCACTTCTGTCGATTCTATTATGATTATGATCACAATTAATCGATCCTGTCTGTTGACTGTGCGAGGAACAACGATCGAAATCTATGACAAATTCTGTTGGACTGATGTTGTTACGTATGATTTCATTTACCCATAATCGAAACAGTCTTCTTTATTTGCATTCAGTTAAATGACTTGAATCTTGTTACAACTATAACAAGTGGAAAATGGTTGTGTTGGATTATATCGTATCACATACGATATGGTTCATCATCAATTTCAATTGGATATGAAACAATCTTGTTACTGTTTGATTATGAAAGACCCGATTTTATGGTAACAGAAAAACAGAGTATTCCTATCTCTGTGTTCGGTTGAATCACTTTTCGTCTTGTTTAATGTTGAATGATAAAATCATTTGAATATTAAGTGATTCGTTTTAAATGATCATTGGAAGAAAATTGGTTTTGATTCTTTTAAAAGATTTGATTTGATTCTAATTCTGATCCTGTATGTTATTTTAGACTAGCTACAGAATCAGATGATTCTGTAGCTAAGTCTATAGAGTCAGATTTTTATTGTTTTGCTCATAAAATATCTCTCTAACTTGTTATTTTTGGTCCATTTTAGGTGAATTCGAAATTACATTGGGTTGGATGGACAGTTTAGAGGATATTTGAAATAGTTTGTTTCATTTTAGTTCCTAGTTTAGTTGATTTTGGGAATATCTTCCCAGATTATGTAAACTGTTTGATACTATCCACAGGGAGGTTTTACCCTGTGGAAAGACTTATATATACTTATTATTTTTGTAATAATGATCATCCTCATTCATGAGAGAACAAGGATATGGAATTTTAATACAGACTGAGGCAGAATTTGGTGTTTTGTTACAGCTTTAGCTTCTCATGACATCAATATTTTGTTTCATGTTATGTATATCAATTTGTATTTGGTTAATGACTACTTTAGCTATCTTAATCTTTTGCAATTGATGTAATTTAATCTCTATAATCCATATCTGATTTCTTCCAGTATTTAAAGACATAGCAATTGCTTGATTCAGTTTGTGAACGACAGATTTCTCTTCTTCATAAGTTGAATTATTAAGTATAAGTTTTTGCATAACAGGTTTCCCTTATTGCAGAGATTTATAAATCATATAATTGTTATGATATTTTATGTCTTGTTTGTCCTGTAAACAACTCAAAGAGCATTGCAGCCAATCGTTTACGAGAAGCTTTTGGATCAACCGGTGCGAGTTCCCTTCCTCCGACCAGCTTCGAAGTCATCATACATAGGACAAATTGGGAGCGTTTCCAGGTCAGTTTGTCATTTATTTGTTTAGTATATTTGTTAGTATTTTTAGTGAGATATATATGTTTAGTATATTAGATTGTTTAATTTCAGTAATTTTTATTTCTTTTTCATAAAATCAAAAAATCAATAAAAACATCTCTCGCTGTCTTAGGGCAGAATATAATGAGTTTTACAGGTTTTATTCAAATCTGCACACTGTAGATAGTGTATATTTGTGAATAAGTTATAATTCAATTGGTAATTAGATAGTCAATTAGTAGAGTTAGTATAGTAGTAATTAGTAGATTATGTATATATAGTTATTAGAGTAGTTTAGTTATGTTTTAGTTTGTTTTAGTAGTTAATTTTAATTAGATTAGTGTATTAGTTTATTTTAGTGTTAGTAATAGTTTGTTTTATTTTCAGTTAGTTTAGTTTCTTGTATTTAGTTTTAGTTAGTTTGTTTTATTTAGTTTTTGTTTAGTTTGTTTAGTTTTAGTTAGATTAGTTAGTTTAGATTAGTTTTCTCTTTGGTTTTCTTAGGACCTTAGAACGGCCAACGGAGCCGTTAAACCCGTCAGGGTGGTTCATTCCAAACGGCTTGGGTTATTAGACAACCCCGGACCGGTTCCACTCTCTCAGTTGACNCAATCTGTGATGAGATTTTATTCTCCTATCAAGAATAAATCATCCACATATAGTAGTAATATAACTGGCTCATCATTCATAACCTTGAAGTATAGGTTGGGATCATATTTACTCTTGGTAAAGCCCAAGATTTTCAGGAAAATATCAATTCTACCATACCAAGATCCAGTAGCTTTCTTCAACCTGCAAACATAAGTCTTTCTATCTTCAACTTCAAACCCTTGTGGTTGTTCTATATACACTTCTTCTTCAATAAAAACATTTAAGAAATCTCTTTTCACATCCATCTCGTGTAACTTCCACTTCATTTTGGCTGCAAGAGCTATGATGGTTTTAATAGAAGTGTATCTGGCTACAGGAGCAAATATTTCTTCATAGTCAATACCTTACTTTTGATAAAATCCATGAGCCATGAATCTTTCCTTATGTTTTTCAATGCTTCCGCCTGCTGCATGTTTTATTTTGTATATCCACTTAGAATATACCACATATTTGTTCTTTGGTCTGGGAACTACTTCCCACACATCATTCTTTATAATGGAATGGTATTCCTCTGCCATGGCGTCCATCCATTCTTTATTCTAAATGACTTCTTCAAAGCAAGTAGGTTCCTTCTCTACGAGATCACACATCAAGGACATATAGATGGAGAATGGTTTAGGCTTCTTTCTTTGTCTCATGGTTCCTTATGGGGCACCATACTTCTCTACATCTTGAATACGTTCTCTCTCCCAAACTGGATTTCTCTTGTGAGAGATCGTCATATGGGGAGGTTCTTGAGATTATATCATGTCATGATCTTCTGTAATATCATCATCAGGGGTAACTATAACTTCCTTCACGGTTTCTGCAACTTTAGGAGCTACAGGTTCTTCTTCATATACTTCTTCAAGTTGATATTTCCTTGATCTTTTGAGTGTTGCATCTTCATCAAAAGTTACATCTCTTCTGATATCAATATGATGGTAACCTGGTATGTAAATTCTGAAGGCCTTAGATACCTAACAATATCCAACAAATATTCCCTTATTTCCTAAAGGATCCAACTTAGTTCTCTTTTCTTTTGGAATGTGTACAAATACTAGACAACCAAATATTTTGATATGACTTACTTCTAGCTTATTTCTAAAGAACATTTCTTCGAGAGTTTTGAATTCAATTGCACTATGGGATAATCTATTTTGGACATATATTGTTGTTATTGTTGCTTCAACACATAAGTGCATTGGAAGATATTGATCGTGAATCATAGTCTTTATTGCTTCCATAATTGTTCTATTCTTTATTTCTCCTACACCATTTTGTTGAGGATTATAGAAAGTGGTGAGCTCCCTCTTAATATCGACATCTCTGCAAAATCTTCCAAATTCATTTGAAGTGTACTCTCCTCCACTATATGACCTGAGTATCTTGATTTTCCTTTCAAAGAGGTTTTCTACCAAGGCTTTGAATTCTTTGAAATTTCCAAGTACTTCATCTTTTGACTTCAAGAAATAAACCCAAGTCTTACGAGAGAAATCATCAATAAAAGATACATAGTATACATACGGTCTTAGAGAGGTTGATGACATTATAACGCATACATATGAGTGGAAAATTTCCAAAATTCCTTCTGCTTTACTATCACTTTTTGGAAAAACATTCTTTGTTCTCTTTCCTTGTGCACATCCCTTGCATACACCTTCATGATCAACCTTTAGTTCTGGTAAACCTGTAACTACCTTGCTCACATATGGTAAGGTTTTGTAGTTGATGTGAGCTAGACTTCTATGCCAAATTTCACAAGGACTTTCAATAGAGTGAGTCAAGGCTACATCTGATTGACCTTTTAACTTGTACAAACCACCTTCTTTTATTCCAATAACAACTGCATATTCTATAGTTTTTCCTTTAGACCACATAATAACTTTTCCATCTATGAATGCAACCTTGAAACCTTTGTTATCTAGGGATGAAATAGAAAGTAAGTTATTTTTCAAACCGGGTACAAAGAGTACATCATCCATTCTCATCGGAGTTTCTGAATCAAGTTCGTAGGTGGCTTCTCCCATTCCTTTGATAGGGTAACAATAAACATATCTAAGTGAAAATTTCTAGGGGGAGTCATTTTCTATAAGGCTGGATATAGTGTTCTCTTGACCTGCCATATGCTTAGAGGCACCACTATATATGAGCCAAGTATCCTCTCCAGGTGTCATAGATCTTGAGAGAGCGGAAAACAAAACATATTCTCCAATCTCTTCTTTAGCTAACTTCTTGGGTGGCTCATCATCTTCAGTTGTATGCACATGTTGTATTTTGTTATTTCTCCTCTTGTATTCTTCCCTTGTAGTAGGACAATTATTAGCAATGTGTCCCATCTTATCACAATGATAACATTGGTAGGAGGAGAAATATTTTCCCTTTCTTTGACCCTTATGATATTTCTGGAATCTCTTTGGAGAGTGATATTCTTTATGAAAGTGGTCTCCTTTTGAAAATGAGACTTTCCCTTTCCACCCTTAGCATGAGAAGCTAGGGATTTATCTTCATCTCTTAATAAGACGACTTCTCGGTTGGCCAGTCTTGCTTCTTCTTGAACACATTCTTCCCATAAACTATCAAATTGGAGTTTCTCTTTTGTTGCACAAATAGTTTGGATGAAGGCATCCCAAGGTCTTGTGAGACCATTAAGATTTTTCATCATGAGTTAATATTCATCTAAGTTGTCTCCAATTGCCTCTAATTGATCCTTGAATTGAGAAACCCTAGAGAAATAGTCTTGAACTATTTCTCCTTTTTGCATCTTTGTATTCTCGACTTGGGTTCTCATGTTCATCTTCCAATTGATTTTATTCATACATTATGGTTAGGTCATCAAACATATATTTTGGAGTATTCTTAGAATACACTTGACGGATCAAGTGGTCTATAATGGAATCTGCAATTATTCTTTTATCCTTAATCATATCCTTCTTGTAGTTCTCTTTAGTTGCATTTTCTTTAGGTTCAAGTACAGTTTATTTTATGAATTGTTCAAGGTCATTCTCTTCAAGAATGAGTCCAATTATTTACTTCCAGGAATGTAAATTTTCCACACCCTCTAGCTTGTCAACAAGCTTGGTGCTTGCAGACATCTTGACCTCGAGCTAAGAAAATGACTAGAAAATGAAAGTGCTCAAAAAATGAAACTGATCTTACTAGGAGATGATCTAGGTTGAGGCGAGTTTGTTGGAGCTGACTATTTCAAAAAATTCCAAGTTTTACCCCTCGAAAATTGACCTGCGCAATTCTGGACGGGTACTTCGAGTACTAGTTCTGGTTTCCTGGTTTTCTAGTTTTTTGGTACCAATCAAAACTAAGGTTTGACTTTCCAGAGAATCTAGCCACTGAAAAAGTTCTCTCAAGCTGTCAAAAGATGTGCTAGGGCAGGACGCACTTCCCAAGTTGGTTTTTGGTCAAAAATTCCTCTTCAGTAAAAATCCTTAATTTTCTTGTACAACAACAATGACGTCTAGATACTTAGTGAAAAATTCCCTATTCAGTCTAGCTCTGATACCATGTTAATTTTTTACTGTTGTTATTATATTATTTCCAAATTACATGAGCATTCAATGAATTTCCAAAACAACATTATAAAGAGGATCACTGAAAGAAACACAATCACAAGGTACACAACATTTTATCTTGGGAAACCCTCATGGGGGAGAAAACCCAGCAAAAACTTCCTCAATAATAGATTTCCAATATAATGCCAAGACTAATACCAAAACACCAAAGACAGACCAAGACTAAGCATGCACCTCTCTTCTCCTTCCTCCTGCAACTGCAATTGCCTTCAAGATATGCGCACTAGATGAGTGAGTGTGTGTGTGTGTGTAAAGATACACCAACCTCACATATAAATACAAGTGTGATATGGCGCTAGGGTTGTGTCTCTTCACTTGGTTGAGCCAACTTCTCCTAGAAGTGGCTAAAACCACTTTATAATTACTAGGGGTCGACTTTACAAATACCACTATACAAAAGCAATTTGACCAATCCAAAAAAGGGGATTTGACCTTATACAAGACCCAACTTGATTAATCCACAAAAGGGTATTTGATCTATAAAATAATAACTCAAATATAATTAGAATATTCTTCGAAGTTACAATATTTCAACAATATTTTAATGGAGGACAATCTAATGATAACATAGTTTATTTTAAAACAAATTACAAATAAAAACCAATATGCTTTGTTTAAGGTTGTAGCACAAAGTTTGTTGGTTCGCTTCAATTAGTATGATTGATGTTATAGACTATAAATAAAAATACATAGGGGTTTGATTCGTTAAATGGTCAAATGGTTAATTATATAAGTGAACGTGAATATAAAAATTGGAAATACCCAAATACTACAATCAAATCAACAATGTTTCCATTAAAACTTGTATATAAAACAATAGAGATTTTTCAATGCCCAGAATAAAAAATTAAGAGGTACAAACCGATAATAATGAACTCATGAAATGATATTATCGTAAATCTTATCATTTGATTGTGTAGGGTTTGTTGGAGTATAACAATTTAAAAGAAACTCTGATTTTTTTTTCTAATGTACTACATAGTTAAATGTGATGATTGCATAACTGAATCTCTTATTCTGTTGTAGTTAAATACGGTTGTCGTATCTAAGCCTTCATTGTAAATATTTACATGATTTATTCACTAACAATATTAATCAAATCATGATAAATATAAATCAACATATTCATAAAAATTTTGTGTAATACAAAATATAATCTACCAATAAAATTTAAATGTTACCATTAGCAGTAGAGTTGATGTAGAGCCCAACCTTGTGTCAAATTGTCAAAATACTTGCATCAACATGTTGATTTTTTATTTATTCACCTATTGACCTCCCTACCAACTCCTTTGGGTACTCTCCAAATACAAATACACAACACACAGGGAGGAAGAGACACTTGTGTGTTTAATTGCTCATGCACACACTTCGCCTCTCGAGCTTTGTTCATTTATAGATAAATCATACATACGTTTCAGGAGAATCAAAAGCCAAATGTTTTCATAAACTTTGTGGGAAGACAAAAATATTCATTTATTTTGACGTTATTTCCTTAACACTCACCATTAACGGAGAAACGAATTCTCTATAACTCCTAACTAATTTATACATATTTCAAATTTTGTCTTTCCAAGAGGCTTGGTAAAAACATCATCCATATTATCATCAGTATTACAATAGATTAAGTCAATTTCCTTTAATTGTATCTTCTCTCTTACAAAATGATGTATCTCAATATGCTTCGATCTGGCATGATACACAATAGTGTTGGCTAGTTTGATGGAACTTTGGTTATTACAATTGATAATTGTTGGCGTTTTTTGTTCTTCGCCCACATCTTCATGAATCCACCTCAACCAAATTGTGTCACAAGTAGCACTGCATAGGGATTTGTACTCAACTTCGGTTGATGACAAAGAAACATTTGGTTGTTTCTTGTTGATCCATGACACGATCCCAAATCCAATTCTAAATTCATAACCCATGGTTTATTTTTTGTCATCATGATTTCCAACCCAATTTGAATCAAAATGACCTATCAACTCAACATCAAAAGTATCAGTATATTTAATACCAAAATTAACAGTCCCTTTCAGGTGTCAAAGGACTCTCTTCGTTTCTTTCCAATGGATTTCATGAGGCTTAGCCATGAATTGACTAAGGATGTTGACTGAATATGCAATGTTTGGCCTGGTAGTGGTGAGATAGTTCAAACTTCCCACCAATTGTCGATACAAAGTATTGTCCACCTCTTTTGTTTCATCATCACTGTATAGTTTAGCATTATATTCTATGGAATAGACACAACCTTACATTCATTCATATTAAACCTTCTAAGCATATCTTTTGTATATTTACATTGTGTGACAAGTATCTTACCATCTTCTCTCCATACTTCAAGGCCTAAACATTAATGAAATTCTCCAAGATCTTCATCTCAAATACTCATGACAACTATCTTTTGATTTCTTTGATCAACATAGTTGCACTTCCTGTTATGATATGATCATCAAAATGCAAGGAAATCAAAGAAATATGCCCCTTCTCATCTGTATTGATATACAAATTAGGATCACTTTTACTTTTCATAAAACCTTTATGAGAGAAGAAAGTATCAATCTTTACATACCAAGATCTTGGTGCCTATTTCGGTCCATATAAGTCTTTTGTTAACCTGCAAACAAGATTCTCTTGACCCTGCTTCACAAACCCCTATGGATGAACAAGATAAACTTCTTCCTTTAATTCTCCATTCAGAAAAGCAACCCTAACATCCAACTGATGTAGTTTCCAACTATGCTTTGTAGCTAATGAAATCATTAATCTAATGGTGTTCATCTTAGCTATAGGTGCAAAAGTGTCTTCATAATCAATTCCTTCTATTTGTGAATAACCTTTTGCAACCAATCTAGCTTTATATTTATCTATACTACCATCAACATTAAATTTGGATTTGAACAACCATTTATATCCAATTGGACTTTATTTTCAAGCAATTATGTTAATTCCCATGTTTCATTCTTCATTATGGAATTATATTCTTCTATCATGGCATCCCTCCATTCTTTATGTTCTTTAGCTTGTTCAAAATTCAACGATTCCAACACATTCATTACTTGAGTCATTCATGGATAATATTTATACCTTATAGGTGGTTGAGTTTGTCGTGTTGATCTCCTTGGTGCTTCACTGCTTTCACCTCTTCTTCTGCTTTGTGTTGTATCTTTCCCTCCTCTTAGTGTGCTCTGGCTACTTGAAGTGTCCATGTTGCTTGAATCTTCATCTTGTTCTTTTTCTTGTTCAACATCTGTTACTTATTTGACATTTTCATCATAGTTAGAAGGGATATTCCATTGATAATAACTATCCACCTTATGTCCTTCATCTTCATGCTCATGAAATAATATATCTCTACTTGCAAAAATTTTATGTGTGCCGGGAAAAAACATATTATATGCTTTGTGATTAGAACTGTAACCAATAAAAATGCACTTGATTGCTTTAGTATCAATTTTTCTCTTATCTTCTTTGGGAACACGAGAAAAATATTTTCTTCCAAATACTCTTACGTGCCTTACTACTGGTTTATAGCCATAAAGTGCTTCAAAGGGAGTTTTATGATTTAAACTTTTAGTTGGACTCATATTTTTCAAATAAAATGTAGTATTGATTGCTTCAATCCAAAAACCATTAGTAATATTTTTACCTTTTATCATTCTCCGTGCACATTCAACTAAAGTTATGTTCTTCCTCTTAGCTATTCTATTTTGCTGAGGAGTGTGAGGCATTGTATACTGTTGTAGAATTTCATTGTTTTTGCAATATCTGATGAATGCTCCTTGTTATCCCCCATTCCTATGGATAACTAAGGTGATGATGTCTCGAGGCCCTTAGGTTGTAGACTTGGAGTACCGAGAGGCATATGAGCATGCAAGGGCCCATATCATACCACACATCACCATCTGATCGATGGAAACAACATCCACCACCCCCATCTTGGCCCACATAGGATAGCATATATTGATTCATGAGGTAACAAGTCCGGTATCGTGGTAATTGTCATTTCAATATTTGAAGGATTTGAACATGTTGCAAAGGATCCTTTCTTGATTTTGAAAACATTTTCTTGGAAATTATTCCTTTTTCCCTATTTCACCTTGGTGAGTGTCATGGTTTCCAAGTAAGTGGCCACCCTTAGGGAAAGGGTTGTTACCTGGGGGTCTCCTTGAAGGGTCATCATACTATTCCCGCTCATACTTTCCACCTTCCATCACTTCTTCCCCTTTGTCTTCCCACCTTTTAGGTTTTCTGGCTTATTGACCCAAGAAAGGCATGTATCTCATTTCATGGGAAGAAGGGGCCATTAGGATCATAGGTGTCCTAGAAAAAACCATCATGCAACAAAGGCTCGTGCTGGGATCCCAAGAGAAATTAAACACTTCTCAAAAAAACAAAGGACCCATAAAATAAATAATTAATTAATCAATAACACTTTCCAAGGTGGAGCATTTATGGGATATGCATTTCCTTTATAGTGGTCCTTATTGTCTTCAACTTGGAAATGCATGCAAACCAAGGTAGATCATATGTGGGCTATGCATTTCCTTTTTAGTGCCCCTTATTTTCTTCAACTTGGTGACACATGAAAAATAAATCGCAAATAAAAGGGCTCGGAAAAATGTTCCTTAAAAAAAAAGAGGAAAAATATTTGGCTATCCCTCAACAAAGGCGCCCATAAATGAGACGATACGATCCCTTTCATGTCATGAAACCCCATACCTATAAGTCTAACCCCATCCACCTCGTATTCACTACATGATTTTGAAAGGTTTCTCCTTGGGAACATCCCCTACTTGAAGAATTGGTTCACCCAATAGCACACTATGACACCCCTCCCATATCTAAATTTGGAAAGTCACATAAAGTCTTTGAGCATTTGTTTATTTTGAAAAAGGGTAATTTGATGCACGTGTTTGGGTGGTTATTTTATTATATATGGCTTACTTGGCATGATATTGTGACTTGCGAACACTTGGAGGGTGTACTTGTTTGTCTTTGCAGCACCTTGATGGGTGAAAGTTTGATGATGAAGGCACAAGGTCACTTGGACCTTCATTTGGGGCATGAACCCCATTGGTTGGATGATGCATTCCCTTATCTTGAACACATGGGTACAATATAGATGATGAATGTTTCCTTTGGAGGCATGAGAGGACACCTTGGAGAAGGAAACTAGCCCCCCTTTTCTCAACATTTTGCCTTGGAGGCTCAAAAAGTCGTTTCCTAGAGTATGATGTCATACTTGGAGGGCTAGGGTTTGTTGGTGTTGGATGTTTTGATGATGAATTGTCACATATAGATGAAGTAAGACCCTTGCACATGAATATATGTCCTTTGGAGGCCCAACGTCTCCCTAAAGAACCTCAACTTCTTGTTCATTGTGCCAAAACATTGCCCCTAAGGGGTATGACGCCATCATTTAGGGTTTTACTTTATGTAATATTTGAATTTTCAGATGTAAATGGAAAAAAAGAGGAGGCAAGCCTCCCTAATTTCATGTTGAATTTTTGAATTGTGTAGAAAGGGTTTTAGGTGACCTCATATAAATAGAGGTCACCCCTTTATCATTTTAGACATAACTCACTTGATAATTACATATTGTATGGTTAAATTTTTCCCCTACTTGGGAATTTTTCTCTATCTCTCTCTTAAATCTCTCTTGTGGATTCTAGTACTTATATTTTGGTGAAGGAGACTAAGGAACTATCTCTTGGATGCTTTTTCTTGGTAATTTTGGTGGAATATGCTTGATAAAAAAGGGTTTCTTCAAGCTTTTTTGGGGAATTGGTAAGGAATTTCTGCATTAATTGTGTTTTTCTTCTTGTTTCAAGATACATTTGTCTCAACCCTTGGAGGAGTATAAATACATACACCCTCAATAAATTCTACTTTGTTATCATTGAAGAAGCTACTTTGCAAAGGTTGCTAGGAGGAGTAAAAAGGATTACGCCCTCCCAAATTCACCTTGCTACTTGTGTTTGCTCTAGGGAGTAAAAAAGATTACACCCCTAGAGAAGTAACAAAAATAGCTCTTACACAAGAGACTCCATAACCCAATTGATTTGGAAATAGTCTAATTTTCATTGGAGATATAAAATCATTGCATTGGTATGCGTGAAAGTTGAGATTTTGCAATTGTCTAAGTTGGAATTTATTCTTCATGCTTAAGGATTTATTGTGCCCTAGGGGCGTCTTTATTGGAAAAACAATTCTTCTTCTTGTTATCAATTAATGCTACATACATTAGGGCTGCAACAAGCTACTTTCTCTTCCTCTTTTACTACTCTTTCTATCGTTGAAAATTGCAAGTAATTAGTGCTATTTATTCTTCTTGTCAAGGGTTTTCATTGAGGTACTTTGCTTGTGAATTTCACTGGCTAGAACTTGTTGTTTTAGAAAACAATTTCTACATCCACAAGGCTACCCTAATATATTGATGATAGCATATTTTTTCAACCTTATTTTTCCATCAAAGCTTGAGATTGAGTATTGGAATATTATCTACATGTCTAGGGCTTGATCATCCAATAATTATTTGATGTTTTTTATGGTTAATTATGCAGTTGTTATAAATTATTCTTTGTTTTTGTAAATCTAATATATGTTGCAGTTCTAGGACAACAAGCTTACCTTACAGATTCCACATTGATTAGAGGCTTGGTTTATCATCATGTGTCTTGTTCCGAGCATGGTTGTCACCATTTTGCAGGTGCACAACACTTGGTAACCATTTACCCTTCCACAAGACTCTTCTTCAAGACCTTTCTTCATATACAAGATTGACCTATAGGGGATCCACTAATCATTCTCTCAATTTCCATCTCAATCCCCTTAGGGTCACCAAGATTCCCCCCTTGTGATGACTTATCACCACTAAAGTGAGGGGAGTGTGTATATAAGATGACAGTGGGTAGGTACTCCCATAGTTGTCACACTCTCATCGATTGGGTTGGGATTTGCCCAATCTACTGATTTTGCGATAAAATTTTGGCGTCATTGTCAAGGAGGATTTTGAATCCTCTTTCGCGCGCTAACAACACTTTGGAAAGTTATTCCCAAATCATTTCCCTTATATTTCCCGGCGACCCCATTTGAGGAAAGATCCCTTTTCGAATTTGATGAAATTCATATAAGTTTATCTGGAAACTCCATTGAAGGAAGATACCCTCTCCATTTTTTATGAGCCTTGATCTCATCTGGCGACTCCATTGCAATAAGGTATTAATAATCTATTTTGAGTTGAGGTTATTTACGCATAATGAAGGATGGTTTTCTGGGTATGGCATGGAATGTATCCTACCCTTGATCTCGAGGATGTTCTAGGATTCCCAAATAATTTCCCCCCAGAATATCTCAAAAATATCCCAAAGTACAATGATGATCCTTCTTGTATTGACTCACATGTCCTATCACTTGTGAGATATACACTTGTGCTCAAAAGAAGACATGAAGACCTTTTTGTGGTATCATTTTTACATTCATTGGGAATAAAGAAGCAATAATGGATTAGACACTCTTGCGTACCAAAGAGTATTACTTCTCTTAATCATTTTGTTGAATAATTTATCAAGCATTGTGGTCCAGGATTTCACAGATTTGAAGATACTTATCATGCGATTTTGACATCTCTGCAAGAGGAGGGGTTTTTAGGTCTTTTTGAAACTAATACAAAGATTGATGATAATGAGCTTTCCTTGGAAGAATTTGAAGAACAGGTCCAAAAAGAGGAGAAAAACTCCAAGTAAGTGTAGGATCTTGACAAAGCATTACCCTCTAGAGAGGAATCATGTGATGATGATAAGAACAAGAGTTCCCTTTTTTATCCTTTTAGGAACCATCAGGTGAGGCACTCTGCATTGAGGATTAATCCCATTGTGATGAAGAGGTGATGGAGGGGCATGTCCATGAAGAAAAAAAAGAATTTGGATGAAGTGAAACATGATGAGAATCTAGATGAAACATCGGTATCCATTTTTCCACTTGACGATGACGAAGTTATTCATCCTTGCTTTCCTCCTACACATAAACATGAAGAATTGATTAGTCCAAATGATGCAGATGATTTCATGAAGGACTTATCCGACATGTTTGATCAACACATCAATGATTTCATACAAGTTGGGAGATATATATGGGATGTGGGTTGGTTTGTTTTTTATAGAAATCCCATTTACGACATTGAGGGTAGTTCTCAAGAAAAGAGGGTTGAGTTGTCATCTTCAGAGGACTGGTCTTCATGTGCATATGATTCAGATACTTGGAATCCTGATGATGATATGGTCATAGATTTATTCCATCCATTTGAGCATGACTTGTCAAAATATACTCATGATGACTTTCAGTCATCCTTTGGGAGTTGTGATTCATATATTTTTGGGGATTCAGATTTGTATTATGAAGATTTCCAACCACCCTTGTGTTCAAATTTTGATGGGTAAAAGGTCGTGGTCATCCCAGAGCAGTCAAAGACTCACATTACATAGCAACACTATTTTCATCCCGAGGAATTTTGTGAGGATATGCAGATGAAGGGGAAATAGTTCTTTAGTAGCAGGAGGATTTCTTTCAACAAACATGAGGCTATCCCTTGCTTTTATTCTTCTTTGGGAAGCCATACAATTTTCTTCCAATCTCTCATCTCCTCTCAATCTTCAGGAAGCAGTGGTACTCTAAGTGAAAATGAAGATGAGTCATTGTCTATATGCGGTAGTCAAATTCAGAGATGGATCAATCAGGCTTGTGGTTATTCTTTCTAGTAGGATTTCCTCCCTCCCACCCATCTCCATGAGTTTCATTTCATTTCATGATTATATGTTTATTTGTGCTCATGATTATTATATGCTTGACTTATATTTGTTGCATTACCTAATTGAACGCATGGGGATATACCTTGATGAGATGATTAGTTGGTTGCACTGGTTGTACGATTTCACCTAAGATCCACATGACTTGATCACCATGGGCCATGGGCCCCTGGTAAGTAGGTAGGTCATTTTTCTTTATTGCATTTACATATTTGTTTTTCATAATAGATTAGTTGCATTTGCTTATATTAAGATGTCATATCTCATTTTTCATTTTACTCTACTTGCATTATTTCATAGTTGCTTTACATCATTTAATTTCATCATATTACATGTTAGTTTAGAATTTTTTGAAAAAATACAAAATTTTCTTTAAAGATTAGTTGAAATTTTGATTTTTTTTTATCATATGGACAAAAGGGTGAATGATCCACCCTCAATATCCATTGTTTGTTTGTTTTAGTGTGTGTAGGAACATGTCTTACCAGGAGATGTTGAGGTTCTCATGCACTCTACGATGAGCACATGTCCCCAAATAGGAGCCATATGTTACCCCCCATTCATAGGGATAACTAAGGAGATGATGTCTCGAGGCCCTCAGGTTACAGACATGGAGTACCGAGAGGAATATGAGTAGGAAGGGGGCCTTATCATACCACACATCACCATCCGATCAATGGAAAAAACATCCACCACACCTGGTTTGGACCACAGAGTACGACAAGTCTTGCTTCATGAGGTAACAAGTATGGTATTGTGGTAAGTTTCATTTCAATATTTGAAGCATTTGAACATGTTGCAAAGGATCCTTTCTTGATTTTGAAAACATTTTCTTCGAAATTATGCCCTTTTCCCTATTTCCCCTTGGTGAGTGTCATGGTTTCCTAGTAAGTGGACACTCTTAGGGAAAGGGTTGCTACTGGGGGGTCTCCTTGAAGGGTCATTGTACCATTCCCACTCATACTTGCCACATTCCATCACTTCTTCCCCTCAGTCTCCCCACCTTTTAGGTTTTTGGGCTTACTGACCAAAGAAGGGAATGTAACTCATTTCATGGGAAGAAGGGGCCATTGGGCTTGGAGGTGTCCCAGAAAAAAACATCATGCAATAAAGGCTCGCCCTGGGATCCCGAGAGAAATGAAATGCTTCTTAAAAAAGTAAGGGACCCACAAAATAATTAATTAATTAATCCATAACACCTTCCAAGGTAGAGCATTTTTGGGCTATTCATTTCATTTTTAGTGCCCCTTATTGTCTTAAAATTGGTGACACATTCCAAATAAATCGCTAATAAAAGGGCATGGAAAATGTGCCTTAAAAAAAATAAGAAAAGGATGTGACTAGCCCTCAACAAAGGCGCCCATAAATGAGACAATATGAGCCCATGTATGTCATGAAACCCCATACCTAGAAGTCTAACCCCATCCACCTCACATTCACTACATTATTTTGAAAGGTTTCTCCTTGGGAACATCCCCTACTTGAGGAATTGGTTCACCCAATAGGGCACTATGACACCCCTCCCATATCTAAATTTGGCAAGTTGCATAAAGTCTTTGAGAATTTGTTTATTTTGGAAAAGGGTGATTTGATGCACATGTTTGGGTGGTTCTTTTATTAGATATGGCTTACTTGGCATGAAATTATGAATTGTGGACCCTTGAAGGGTGTGCTTGTTTGTCTTTGCAGGACCTTGACCAATGAAATTTTGATAATGAAGCCACAAGGTCACTTGGACCTTCATTTGGGGAATGAACCCCACCTGTTGGATGATGCACCCCCTTCTCTTGGACACATGGGGACAAAATATATCATGGAAGTTTCCATTGGAGGCATAAGAGGACACCTTGGAGAAGGAAACTAGGCCCACTTTGCTCAAGTTTGGCCTTGGAGGCTCAAAATGTCATTCCCTAGAGTATGACATCATACTTGGAGGTATAGGGTTTGGTGATGTTGGACGATTTGATGATGACTTGGTACATTGAGATGAAGGGATACCCTTTCACATGAATATATGTCCTTTGGAGGCCCAATGTCTCCTTAAATAACCTCAACGTATTGCTTGTTATGCCAAAATGTCACCCCTAAGGGGTACAACATCATCATTTAGGGTTTTACTTTATGTAATATTTGAATTTTAGGATGTAAATGGAAAAAAAGAGGAGGTCAGCCTCCCTAATTTCATGTTGAATTTTGAATTGTGGATAAAGGGTTTTAGGTGACCTCATATAAATAGAGGTCATTCCTTTGTCATTTTAGACATAACTCACTTGAGAATTACATATTGTATGGTTGAAATTTTTTCCCTACTTGGGAATTTTTCTTTATCTCTCTCTTGAATCTCTCTTGTGGATGCTAGAATATCTCTAGTGAATGAGGCTAAGGCTTTATCTCTTGGATGCTTGTTCTTGGTAATTTTGGTGGAATATGCTTGATAAAAAAGGGTTTCTTCATGTCTTTTCTTGGAATTGGTAAGGAATTTATCAATTAATTGTGTTTTTCTTCTTGTTTCAAGCTAAACTTGTCTCAAAACTTGGAGAAGTATAAAGGCATACACCCTCCATCAATTCTACTTTGTTATCATTGAAGAAGTTACTTTGCAAAGGTTGCTAGGAGGAGTAAAAATGCTTACACCCTCCTAGATTTACCTTGCTAGTTTTATTTTCTGTAGGGAGTACAAAACTTTACACCCCTAGAGAAGTAACACAAATAGATTTTACACAAGAGACTCCATAACCCAATTGATTTTGCACTAGTCTAATTTTCAATGGAGATACAAAATCATTGCATTGGTATGCGTGAAAGGTTAAGATTTTGCAATTGTCTAAGTTAGAAATTATTCTTCATGCTTAAGGATTTCTTGTGCCCTAGGGGCGTCTTGATTGGCCAACTATTTTTTTTTTTTTTATTGATTAATTTTATAGCCATTAGGGTTGCAACAAACTACTTTCTCTTCCTCTTTTACTACTCTTTCTACCATTGAAAATTACAAGTAATTAGTGCTAATTATTCTTCTTGTCAAGGGTTTTCATTGAGGTACTTTGCTTGCGAATTTCATTGGCTAGAACTTGCTGCTGTAGAAAAATTTTGCTATAGCCACAAGGCTTCCCTAATATATTGTTGATAACATCTTTTTACAGCCCTATTTTTCCATCAAAGCTTGAGTTTGAGTATTGGAATATTATTTACATGTTTAGGGCTTGATCAATCCAATAATTATTTGATTTTTTTTATGGTTAATTGTGCAGTTTTTATAACTTATTATTTGATGTTGTAAATCTAATATATGCTGCATTTCTAGGACAACAAGTTTACCTTGCATATTCCCCATTGATTAGAGGCTTGGTTTATCATCATTTGTCTTGTTCTAGGAAGGGCTAACATTGTTTTGTAAGTGCACAACACTTGGCAACCATTTACCCTTCCACAAGACTCTTCTTCAATCCCTTTATTCAATTCCAAGATTGACCTATAGGGGATCCATTGAGAATTATCTCACTTTCCATCTCAATCCCCCTAGGGACATCGCGATTCCCCCCTTGTGGTGACTTATAATCACTAAAGCAAGGGGAGTGTTTATCTAAGGTGATAGTGGGTAGGTACTCCCATAGTTTTCACACTCTCATAGATTGGGTTGGGCTTTTTTCAATCTACATATTGTGCGATAACACTCCTAATGTGTACTCCCCTCCTTGATCTGATCTTAGTATTTTGATGTACCTACCTATTTGTTTTTCAACCAAGTTTTTAAATTCTTTAAAATACTCAAAGACAACACTTTTGTTCCTCATAAAATAAACCCAAGTATATTTAGTACTATCATCAATAAAGATCAAGAAATAGTATGCTCCACCAAGTGATCTTGTTTGCATGGGACCAAAAACATTTGTATGCACTAGTTCAAGAATTTATCTTTTTATTTTATTTGTATGAGTAGGAAATTCTTCCCTATGTTGCTTACCTAGTGCACATCCTTCACAAGCA
>ML794720.1:230833-255969 GCA_009831015.1 Picea engelmannii | reverse complement strand
TGGCCGAGTTAAAGTTTCCAATAAATGCAAGTCTGCATATAGCCTTTGCCATCTGTATACGCATAAAAAGCCGAAAAACTCCGTGAAAAAACGTACTTTTGATCATATCTACTATAATTTTACAGAGGAAGCTGAAGAAGCCAAGGATAGCGCTGACGGCAAGTGCGCTAGCTCCATCGCTCAGGTCACTACCATTCTCGCAACTGGTACAGGGCTGAAGAACAACGATGTTCTCTATTTAGGATATCCAGTAATTGGATATCAGAATAACATGCAAGCTGCTGGATCGTGTCTCAGCAGCCCGGAGGACGAACTGCTGACAGCGTGCCCATGGGATCCTCGGATCAAAGGATTATTCTTCTTTCAGAGTGGACTCAGTATCAGCTTGTCCAAGATCGGACCATTTCTTTCCGACGTTCGGAAGCTCCGGGACACGATTCCGAGCAGCTTGTGTGGGGTTGAACTGTACTCTGGTTTTCTTATGCGTTATATAAAAGCTTCGAGTGCTTATTTGGGAAAACAAGAGGATTCAGTAGACATCGAAATGACGTACTATCGGGCCAAGGATCCCAGCAGCCCCAGACTGTATGAAGATGTGTTGGAGGAAATTGAGCAAATGGCGCTCATGAAATATGGAGCTCTGCCTCACTGGGGAAAGAACCGAAACATTGCCTTTGATGGGGTCATCAAAAAATATAACAAATATGATGCCTTTCTGTCAGTCAAGAACCAGTACGATCCTAACGGACTTTTGTCCAATGATTGGACTGACGAAGTTCTGGGAATAGGGGAGGCGGGAGTGATCATATGGAAGGATGGATGTGCACTGGAAGGACTCTGCGTGTGCTCCGAAGATTCTCACTGTGCTCCTACAGAAGGCTACTTCTGCAAATCTGGAAGAATCTACAGCGAAGCACGTGTTTGCAGATTCCAAGGATCTTGAAATCATAGGGAACTTCATATCCCAGTTTTTGGTATCGCCTCAGGTCATTGAGACATTTTATTCTTTAGTTTCTGTTGAAAAAGGTTGTATCCACGGGCAGGGATAAAAAAAATTCGTTCATACTATGTTCAGGAAAAAATGAAAAGAAAAAAACATCAATATTTCTCCGATGTTCGACTCATAAGAAAGGTTGTTTTCAAAAGACAGCAAGAATATGAAATGTTATTTCAAAAGAAAGAAGAAAAATGATTTCTACCTTAAGTGTCATCATGAATGTTATGAGTCTTTAGTTGTCTTGAACAGCCTGGTCTTTGACGAATGGGTGGATTTTTTCGGCCTTCTCAGTCTTTAATGAATGGGTGTATTTCTTTCAGCCTTTTCAGGATCATTCTACTGATTAGGTAGGGGATGCGTTTGTGTTTATGTTGGAGTCGACGTAAATGATTTCATATTTAAATCTGTGGGCGTTCTTACAACAAAAAACAATGTAAATTGTATTCACAAATTATGTTACAAGGTCTATATTTTCATGCACCCTTTTGCGATGGCGTGCACCTCAGTGAGTGGGATCGTAGTTGCTTCTTTTTCTCAGGGCCGTAGATTATCATATGTCATTTACAATTTAGATTAAAACTAGCACAGCCTCTAACTCGCTGCTGGAGAACGCTGAAAGTTTTCGGAAAGACAGAAAATGAAACTCACTGCAGTCAGAAAATGAAACCTACTGGTAGCCAGAAAATGAAACGCTTGGATAGTTGAGCAAATCTAAAAGTGGTAATCTTAAAGGTTAATCATTTAAATGTGGCAATCATATAGTGCTACAGTAATTTCTTATGATTAGGTAAATGTTAAAAAGTAAACAGGTTAATGGATGCATTCGAAGTTATGAAGAGTAAATCACATTTGATTTGGGAGGACGACTAAGAATATGTCAACTTCTTCAATTGTTAACCATCCGATTAGAATTTTAGATTAAAAGGTGATTAATTGTGCCCATTGCCAATAGGTGTACGCCTTTCGACATAATTATGTGGAAGGAGCATTAAGACATAGAGAAGAATGAAACACCGAAATATGTGCCACTACACCACACTTGCCACCACTAGTAACTTGTAAGGACGTATGGGTAATTGCAGCAAGGTCATCCAGGGTCGAACCGGTTTAAAAAGAATGATAGTATCGTCTTAATCGCTACTGTAATGCAGAATGGTTGAAAGATGTTGAGGCATCTATGCGTTTTAGTGTGAAAGGAGTGAGCAAAGATCACTTCAAGCTTATGCCATTGAGAGATAAACGGCTTCTTAGTGGTCGAACCCCTTGATTGAGGAAGGGCACCCAATTCCCAATTATTGATAATTATATTGACAATTAAGTTTATTATGTGTAATATAATTATGTCAATGATACATTGACAATTATATTTGTTATTAGTAATATAATTATTTCAATAAACATGAGAGGAAACGTTTTAACATAACAGTAGATTTATTAAAAAGGATAAAATAGAGAAATACAAACCAAGCACATCAATCTCACACTAATATGTGTATATATGATGAAAAATAATAAAAAATAGGTATATGTAAGAGTTATATGTGTTCTAATTGTGTACCATCATAGCAAGTTAATAATTTATTTTCACAATTATTTTTATAAGTCCTTTTTAATGGAGAAATTATTTTTTTACATTTCTTAGCTTGTCTCTATCTAGTCTTTCTCAATGGTTTCATGAATATATTGACCACATTATCACATCATTTGTAAATCAATTACTTTTTATTGAAACTTTTTTCTCTCAAAGTGATGTTGAGTATCAATGTGTTTTGATCTTGCCTGATAAATTGGATTGTTTATCAATTCTATTGAGATTTGATTATCACATTTGATAAATATAGATACTCCTTTTAATGTGTCTTGCCTTAGCCAAATTACTTCACAAGTAGCATTGCACAATGTTTTATACTAGGCTTTAGTTGAGGACAAGGAAACAATACTCCAAGTAGCATTGCACAATGTTTTATACTAGGCTTTAGTTGAGGACAAGGAAACAATACTCCAAGACACAACTTTATATCCTTGACTGAATGCATATCTAATGGTAGATTTTCTATCGTCTGGATCTTGTGCCCAATGAATCTAAATAACCATCTTCCCTCCAAACCTCAATGCCTAAATAGTAATACATTTGACCAAGATCCTTCATTTCAAATTCCTATGATAATTGTTTTTTAATCTCATCAATCAATTTTGTAACACTTTTTGTTATGATTAAATCATAAGCATACACTAAAATCAAAGCAACATTCTCATTTCCATCTTTCTTTATGTAAAAATTGGTATCACTCTTACTTTTGATGAAACATGGTTAGGCATGTGCAAGCTAATGATGATCTCTTATGATGTCTTAGTGGCAATGCAAACATTGAAAAACATCAATCTATATATGTATATATATTTTTACAATGAATTTGAATATGGTGTAAAAAGATGAAACCTAGGAAATCGAATTATCTTTATGAATATATATTTTTTATTCATAGAAATTGTGAATAATGATTTTCTCTAAGAGTGTTATGTTATTTTTCCAGCAAAATATAAAGTATATATCTCCGCTCGTGCATGCTACGAGGGTTTTAGTATTATCAAAACATTTTTTTTATCGTAGGTATCAATCTCTTATAGTGCACCGTATAACTCATTTTAGAAACGGTTAAGCCAACAAAAAATTATAACAGAAATAAAAGAGATGTATTCTAGGATTTTGATATATGCGAAAACAAAAATAGATTAAAAATAATAAACAATATTAACTTAAAAAAAAAACTTTATATTAGGAATATGCATAGTTGTCTCTATGTATGTTTATAGTTTCATCAACAATTGATTTTGATAGTCTATAGAAAAATAACCTCAAGCAGAAGATATAGATAGGTATTCATAAAAAAAGTAGGTTTTTATCTATTTGCAGACTGAAACATTAGGTTTGTCATTCCGAACCTAAATTTGAGACAACCAAGTCATCATACACATGCGCTAAAGTTGTCATTCCTACCCGAAAAAAATTAAAATGAAAATAACGCAAGTGTGTGGACCTCTCTCCCCCCTCTCTCTCTTTCATTATGACTTACAAATGTTTGATTAGGAGATTCTTTTTTTTTGAGAAATTCTTGTAGCATTCATGTGCTCGGATTACCTATCTTAATCCCTGCATTCAACGATTTCAACAAAAAAGTGTACAATTGATAGATCGAGAGTACCATTCCAAGCATGGTTTAGTTAAACCAACTTAGATCTTATAAAATAAAATGAACATATAAGATACAAAATTGAACCCTTAATGAATATGTTGGTTACGATCAATAAATAATGGATAGGCTAGCTAAAAAAATGATTTAAAGATTTTGCAATAAGCTCAAAAATATAAAAGTGACAATAAAAATTTAACGGATTTCTTTTTATTGGAAAAAAATTATAAGGAAAAAGGGCTCAGCATTGGGCTATGGGGTCACTCAAAACCAAGACAATTGATAAAAAAATTGTCGGTGTATTCCCTCACGAGGGAGCTAGGGGAAAGGCACCAGAATTAGGACAGCTAGAGTCTAGACTAGTGGGGCTTGAATCAATAACTACAAACACCCTACAACTTACTAGTATTCAATGATAGAATTTAGACATAATAGAAAGAAATCATTAGATTTTTTTTCTAAATATATCTAAGACAAAATAAAAAAATAAGAAGTTAGAGCTACCTCCTAACAACTTAACTTGTTTCTCTAACATGCAATATTATCCACTCCAGTAGATATTTAATCCACCCTCCATTAAAAGTAAGAAAGACAATAACATGCAGTAAAATATTATTTTCTTATTCTCCAATAAATTTCCACCAGTTTACAAATTAGAGGTCCACCCCTATTATAGATGAAGAAGAGGCATGGAACCACTTACAAAACCATGGTAAGAAAATAATACCATGTGTAGAATAAAAAACTATGAGCAAAATGTTATTTTAGATGTGCTCTTACAAATATAAATATGATTTTTTTGTTTCTCATGGTGCACACCCTTTAGGAAAGGGTCAAAGTGGACAAAACAATCTCAACATTCTTTTTTTTTTATGAAAAAAAGTCATATTTCAAATAAAAATTCGTACCTTAACTTAAGTTGTGAATTAGACATGTGCTCAAACAGGAAAAAGGGTGTTCCACATATCAAATAATACTTCAATGTGTAATAATTACCTAAGACAATGGGTTTAGACCCCTCAGGACATCATTAATTTGTAGTTTCCAAGTGACAATTTCCTAGTAAGCATAACAATTAAATTAATTTTGACACATGTATAAGTTTTACCTAGGGAAACATTATTAATTGTATTAAATGAGTTGATTCCGAGGGAAAACCCACATTTCCTAAGTTTTCAAGTAAGAGATAGGAAATTAATGGATTTAGTGACAGAAAGGGAAGGAGGATGATCATGTGATGCTTCTCAAAGTTGTAGAGATGCATCGATCAATCTTTGTGTTTCTAACACTTATTTTTCTACAATAGCCTTCTTGAGGGAGTCTTACTACTTCAGTCTGCACACACTTACCCTTTCTTTTTCTTTTGTTTGATCATTTATTTTAGGTCATTTTTTCTTTAGATAGTCATTTTGTTCTTATGACTTTGAAAGGGGGGGAGGGAGGCGGGCGGACCATAATGAAGTAGTTGTACTTTGTTTCTTTGTTCTTCACCTCCTTAGTCTTTATGGTTTTATTTGATTTGGGCCTTTAACTCAGACATTTTCTTCTAATCTTTGAGAAAGCATACATGACGAGATGTTATTTTTTAATGTGGATGGAGACGAATTATACTTAGGGAGATGAAAAATGCTTATATATGGTTATGATGTGGATTGTGCTATCGAGTTTGAAAACCTAATAGTGCGAGTAATATTGGGTTGGACACACTTTTAACAAATAAGATGTTCTTTGGGGTAATACGACGCAAGTGATAATATTTTGTAAGATATGGCACTCTAATCAACAGTCCCAAGGTAACTACAACTTCACAACATGCCAGAAGGTTATATCATCATGCCTAGGTAAGTATTACACATGGAGTATCTATGAAGTAACTTGGAGCATCAAGGCACATTGATATATGAGCATTTGCAAAAAAAAACATCATGGTTTGTTAAATGATCGTCATGTTTCAATTAGAGAATGAAAGGACTCACTCTGGATCTAAGAAAAGATGCATGATATCTCATGCAAGAAGTTACATGATGTCGTTATAAGGGTATCCAAATTTTGCTACCCTTGAGAGGGTAACAGTTCTCAAAGTTGTAATCTTGGATGTGGGTGGTTGTTAAAACATGTCTGCCAACTTATTTATCCTACCCTTATTATACGTGATGACTAGATGAAAATGTTTTAAAAACCCCATCCACTTGTAATATTTGATTTATTGTAGTTTATTTTGGGCCTACAAATACTGTAGTGGTTGGTGATCTATGTGAATGATGGTCTCCTTGCCCATCATATAGTGCTTCCACTTTTTCATAGCTTGTACTAAGGCATACAGCTCCTTGTCGTAGGTAGGGTACTTGAGAACCGACCCATGAAATATTTTAGAAAAATTGTAGACGGACCTTCCTCCTTGCATCATGACTACTCCCAAGGCATACCCACTTGCATTTGCCTTCACTTCGAAAGGCTTCTGCAAATTTGGTAGCATGAGTACTAGTGCTTGATGATCTTTCTTTTTAGCTCACCAGAGGCCTTATGTTGATTATTCCCCCACTAGAAACTCTTACCAATGGTTGTTATGACGTGGAGTGGTGCAACTACCATTGAAAATGAAGCTATGAACTTCCGCAAGTATTGTGTTGTCCCAACAAAAATCCTAACTTCAGTGACATTTGCAGGAACTGACCATTTCATCATGGCCTCCATCTTTGAGAGATCTATCTTGAGCTCCCCTCCACCAATCACATACCTTGAATACACCAAATACTTCTGAGAAAACTCACATTTCTTAATATTGGACAAAAGTTGGTGCTTTTTTAGAGTATGTAGCAGCTCCATAAGATGTGATATGTGCTCCTTCGAGGTAGTGCTCTAAGCCGATATATCATCCAAATAAACAATAACAAATGAATCTAGATAAGGGCGTAAAACAGTATTCATTGGTCTCACAAATATAGTTGGTGTGTTGCATAAACCAAATGGCATGATGCAGCTAGTCCAACAAATCATATATCCTTGGCAAAGGGTATCGATTCTCCAGTGTAATCTTGTTCAATTCTCTATAATCGATACACATTCTCCAAGTATCATCCTTCTTGGGTACAATTATGATGGGTGACCCACAAGGCGAGGTACTTGGTCGAATAACACCCTACCCCAACAACTGTTGTAGTTGCTTCTTCACTTCATTGACTTCTAGAACATATTGTTTATATAAACCAATATTCGGCAATGGGGAGTCTGGAAATAACCTTTTTTTGTGCTCCACGTCCCTCTTGGGTGGTAGCCCTTTAGTCTCCTTGAACAATCCTCTGTATTCATGTAGTAACTCCTCCAACTGATATTTATGTTCTTTAGTACACCCCTCCAAGGATGCCTTCATTCTCATTAACTCATCATCAGACTGATTTTCACTTAAGAAAAGAAAAACACATTTCTTACTAGAACTAATCAACTTCTTAGCTTGGTTGACACTTACTAGTGAGATCTTTAACTTTAATTTATGTGCATTGATGATGTAGGATTTCCCATGCTTTATCATTCGGTATTGGTTGGCTCTTTGCATGAAGATTGCATCCCTCATATACATGTAGGGGATTCCAAACACTACTCCACATATGTCAAGGGGTACTACGTCAAATTCCACTTCATCAATAAAATCAACACTTATAGCAAATGTAATCTTACACTGTTTCATTACCTTTATCTATGCATCCTTGTTTACCCAACCCAATGGGTAGGGGCTAGGATGATCGTGAACCTCCAATCCAAGCATGTCGATTATATATGTTACTATGAGATTAATCTATGAACCAGAGTCGAACATAGCATTTATCTAAGTCTTCTTAACCTGAATCTTGATGTGGAATAGCTTGTTCATCTCCTTCTCTTCCTCATGATGAAGGATACTCAGATTCACCACCTTCTACACAGATGTGTAGAGAACCTTTTCATCCACATATGATCTACTTTCAACTTGATTGCTGGAGTCTGTGGCTAGAAGGTTCTTTTTCTTTCCATCCTTATTGCAATTCTTCGAGTTTAGATCTCGATGTAGTTTTCAACACTTTTCCTTAGTGTGACCATTAATGTTGCAATGATTGCAATGGTTGTTGGGATATTTGCATTGATGTGTAGTGGTTGTTGTCTTCTTATATTTTCCCCTTTTCCACTTCTTCTTCCTCTCCTTGGAAGCTTCTCAGTGCTCTTTTTGCTTCGAATCACTTAGTTGCCCCTTCTTTTGGCCTATATTTTCCAGCTATTGTGCATGTACACACACCTCATCCATTGTCCTTGGATTCAAGAGCAACACCTGCTTTCATATATGACTATGTAAAACCCCCAAATACTTGAGGAGTACATCTAGGTTCTTGGGAAAGATACCTAGCATGAAGGTCATCTTTCTGAATTCAGTGGTGTAGTCATGTACATTCTACCCCTACCTCTTCCTAAAGTAGTGCCACTAGATCCATTGGTCCTCTACATACCTGATAGGGTAGAATTGGTAATTGATGAAGGTTTTTTAAGTCCTCCAACCTAGTTACTATCGGATCACCCTCCAACCTAAGTGTTTCTATGTGGCTTTCCCACCAGGTTAAAGCATGGCCCTCTAAATTCAATCTAGCAAATAAAATCTTATGCCCTTTATCTATATGGTGAATGCTAAAATAAACTTCTAATTGTTGCAACCAGTGATTCAGTTTTAATGCATCGATCTCACCTTTGTATGGATTTATGTCCACTTTGCTTCCATCTTGAATAGGGACTGTGAAGGGATAATCACACTCGAACTCGGCTACTCTTTCTCGGATTATTTTCACGACTCATTTCTTGAGCCTTCCCAATCTTCCGATTTCCCCTCCGATCCGATCTCTTATTTAGAGCCTCCATCATCTCTGAACAATTTGAGATTTCTTGCTAGAGACGCCATGTAGAGGTTCATATTGCAATCGATGTTGACAACTTATGCTTCCAACTGCTCAAATATCTCTTCTACTCGACCTTGAGGTTTATTATGAACAAACGCGTCCATCATTGCTAGGGTTTCTGCAACTTATCTTTAATTTGATACTTGGATCCTGCAACTTCCCAAAAATACCCAAAAGAAAAAATTTCTCTGATACCAATATGATCTGTAAATTGTCGTGGATATTCCACGTAACAGTTCGTCACAATAGATTTGATAAATAAAACCAAAATCTACCTATGAAGGTTAAATTCCTTTAGATTTCTAGAATATTTAGTTATTGATTTTTTGCTTATGCATGAAATAGATAGATTGTAGAAAATATAGAACAATAAAATACAATCACACACTATCCAACAAATGACACATATTTTCTCCAGGAAACCCTTACGGGAGAAAACCTAGCTAGAATGTGAGACTGCTTTGCTCTCTTTTCTCTGGTATGGAAATAATGCAAGTACAAAGGTGAAGACATTCTCTATGGAGTTACCTAAGACCTGTGGCATGTTAGGCTACTACATAACATTAACACCCTATGTTACACTCTCTAATTTCCCACTCCCAGTTTCTCTGCTCAACTATGGAACAAAATACAATAGTATAGAATGGAACCCCTTCTCCTCCTAGTGGTCTGGTATTTATCATAGCCCGATAGCCATCTATGCATAGGTTTTCTACTTCCTCAACCCTCAATTGTGATAGGGTTTTGGACCTTCTAGAATATTCTTGAAATTACATACGTGGCTAGCCCCATATGCATGAGTAATGGAGGCTGACGTGGCATCCTCTTGTACCATGGTGGTCAACATGGTAGGTCAACTTGCGGGAAGTATAAATTTTGCATATGAGCTTCGATTGATGCAATTTTTGCACCATTGAAAAGGTCTCGATGTGTAGAATAGTGTCACGGGGCCTGAGATTTGTTGGGAAAGTTTTAACCCCCAAAAAAGTTGTTTGATGCTACAAAATGACCCTAGAAGGTTATGAACTCCAATTTTCCAAACTGAGGCCCGCCACTAAAATGGCTCTACAAGTTTATTTCGCCAATTTTTTCCACTCTGAAAGGATCGAGATAGATGAGAAACAATATAATGATCCAATCTGGATCAATCTGCACCGATCTCAAAGAGCTCGAGGAAGGAGCATAGGGGAACAAAAGAAACTCTACACTCAGGGGCTATAGAAAATATGATAGTTAACCTAGTAGGAACTAAAGATGAATCAATGGAATCAGATGAGGGGGACAACATGGATGTAGGGGAGTTTTACCTTCACCAAATAATAGAGGCCCGTAGAAAACAAGAAGCCAACTCTATCCCAATTCAACAGTTTCACCTCTTAAAAGAGGCTTTATGAAAATCCAAAGCTCGACAATCAACACATTTAAGTAAATATTCCTTATCAACCTTGGGAATACATACGTATAAGTTTAAGGAACCTAAGAATCCATCCAAGGAGTAAAATAAGCACGGAATAAAGAACAACCAACAATTGCTTCAGGAAATTGGCAAACAATTGGTTAACTTGGGGCAGTACAACCTCATTGCATATAAGTTCTCTCTTAACCCTACCCCCAATCAACAATGAAATTCATTTATGTAATACAAGGGGCTTTAATGGAAAAACCAAGACAGGTTATTGAGGAATAAGATAAGAACAAAGAACCCAATGATAGTAATGCTCAAGGAAACAAAATTCTCAAGTGAAACTCCCCATTGTCAATCAAAATTATGTTGGAAAAATTGTATGGATTTAGAAGTAAATGCAAAGGGTATGGTTGGTGTGGAACCCTAAGGAAATAACACTGGACTATTCCTTTTCAATGATAAACACTATTTTTGCTCGATTTCAGAAGATTGGTTCGACCACATCTAGGTACATCACCAATCTTTATGGCCCCTAGAGGTTGGAGAACAAGCTTGATTTTATCCAAGAGTTGCAGTCCCTACAAGAGATCATCGGGGAGCAGAGTTGGATCATTGGTGGGAACTTCAACATCATAACCTCGCTCGAAGAGAAATGTAGAGGAATCGGGCGTTTGGAAGCATATAATGACCTCTTCAAGGAAACAATCAGGACCCTCAATTGATTGACATAGAAACAAGAAATGGAATCCATACTTGGAATAATCGAAGAGGTGGCACTCAACAAATTGCCTCACATTTGGATAAGTATTTAATTTCAGAGTCCCTTTTTACACTAAACCTAAATATCATGGCCTCCATTTTTCCATGTGTAGGCTCCAACCACTGGTCGATTAGCTTGCATTTAGATATTGCGGGAAAACCTCAATTATGTCCTTTTCTCTTTGAAAAAATTTGGTTGGCCTATGAGGACTTCAAAGAAAATATCGCACGATGGTGGGATGAAATGGTAGTAAATACAGGTACTAGAATGTTTCGTTTTCAACAAAAACTAAAAAACTTCAAACTTCATGTTAGGCATTGGAACAAAATAGTATTCGGGAATAGCTTTGAGGGCAAGAAGGAACTAGAGTAAAATATGCATCAAGTCCAACGTGCATTATACTCGAAGGAAGGAAGGAATATCTTGTTAAACAAGAAATCACCTTACAACATGAACTAGACTGCCAATATGCACAAGAAGAAATCCTATGGAGACAAAAGTTATGTGTATAATGGTTGAAATAAGGGGAGCAAAACTCTAAGTTCTTTCATTGCTCGATGATACAACATCGCCATCAAAATAGAATTACCTATATAAAGGGTAGGGATGGGGCTCAATTAATGGGCCATGGATGCATTGAAAATGAATCAGTCGCCTTCTTCCATACCCTGTTGACAGAACCACAACAATATCACTCAGAATCCATCCACAAAATCACTCAACACATCCTGGCACTAGTAACGGATGACCAGAATGCCAACCTAATGTGAGAAATCACCATGGAGGAGGTGGAATAGGCAATGATGGATATGCTTGTAGGAAACGTACCTATCCCTAATGGCTTTAACATTAAATCCTTCCATTCCTACTGGGACATTGTCAAACGAGAGGTATGGGAGCTAGTAGAAGAATCGTGGAGAATAATATGGGTGCCATTTGTGCTCAATTCTACCATTTTCACCCTCGTCCCCAAAGAAGATCGATATGATGACCCAAGCAATTTTAGACCTATATCCCTCTGCAATATCATTTATAAAATAATCAACAAGGTGATTGGTAATCGATTAAAACCACTTCTTCCCTTGTATATTTCTCCATAGAAAATGGGCTATGTCGAAGGTAGGCATAAATTGGATGGAATTATTTTGGTTCATGAAACCATCCAGTCCCTCAAGACAACCAAAATGGTAGGTATGTTGATCAAATTGGACATGTCCAAGGCCTTTGACAAACTAAGTTGGTAGTATACTCAACAAATCCTCTTAGCTTTCGATTTTACCAATGAATGGATTGATTGGATTATGAGTTTGAAATCATTATCTTTCTTTCTAATTTTGGCCAATGGATCATAATCAATCACCTTAAATCCCTCCAAAGGCATCCTACAAGGTGATCCTTTATCCCCTTTCTTGTTCATCCTTATGGAAAAGGGATTGGGAAGAAGTATCAAGGCAACATGGGAGGATGGAAAACTTCGAGGGGTCACTCTTTATGGGAACAATCTCACCACCACACATAAACAATTTGTAGATGACACCATGTTGATGGGAATGCCAACAACAAGGGAGGCAATTAATCTAAAAAAAATATTGAATTAGTTCATGGAGGCATCAGGAACCTCTATCAATCAAGGTAAGTCCCAAATTTTCTTTTTTAATATGCCCTTGATTTTGCAACATAATGTGATTAAAATTATTGGATTCCCAAAAGAAACCCTACCAATTAAGTACTTGGGGGCTCCTCTGGTGGAAAAATCCCTTTGCAATATCTTTTGGGAAGAGCTTCTTTCTAAAATGGAAAATAACTTAGCCATCTTAACTTTTCGATCACTTAATCTAGCAAGCAAACTCGTTATGTTAAAATATGTTCTCCAATCCATTCCCTTATACTTCTTCTTGGTTTTAGTTGCTCCCAAATTCATTCTCAAGGCCATTCAAAACTTGTAAAGGTCCTTTCTATGGGGAGGCTCCTCTTCTAAGTGAAAATGGGCCCTTATTGCTTGGGACAAGGTATTCCTACCCAAAATGGCAGGAAGGTTGGGCATCCAAGATTTATAAGTTGTTAGTGTTTCGTTTGGAGCCAAGATCTAGTGGATGGATCACATGTTGAAATGAGTTGTGGGGCAAGTTATGGAAAATAAAGTATGCAATGGGTGTGGATCATCAAAACTTGGTCCGGATGGATGGGATAAGAAAATGATCCATGATCTAGAACAATGCATGGGGCAATAGACAACTAGTTTAGGATTAATGCTTTTGGGAAGTGCACGATGGGCACTCCTCTCTCTTATAGGATGACTCATGGAAACAACTCCCTGGGTTCAATAAATAAAACCAATGGAAAAACCTTCATGATAAGTTAATACATAACCAATTCCAACACTTACATCCATTTTGGGACCACCATAGGCAGGACCCAAAGTGGCGACACTAGAAAAATAAGGAGTGGGGAATGGAAATGCAACTATGTGTAATGTTCCCAAGTTGTTTCTTGCTTGGAAACTTAGGTTTTTCACGGAGTTTTTTGTTGGTTTTTTATTTGTTTTGCATATCTACCTTCCAGATTTGCGCTAGAAGGGTTTGGTGAAATTTTATGGTGTGTAAATGATAAAAGTATAACAACATTCACATCCAATAGAAAAATACAAGAGATATAACACAATGGAAGAGAAACAACTTCAAATCTGACCTTTATTTAGATAATAAGAAGATCATGATACAATAGATCTGCAGATCTGGATAGATACAAGAAGAATAACCAAGCCGGAATGAATGTTGCTCCAACAAGCTCAAAGAATGAAGAGAATAGACTCCAAAGGCATCACAAACTCATGAGGATAGGGACACGATCAATTTCTTTCCCTTCAACAATTGGATCTCCTCTCCTTGGTTGAGTTGCTCACTTTCTTGTAGGTTGTACCTCACCAATATTTCATCCCTCCTCCTCTAGGCCTCCAAACCACTCCAAAATCACTAGAATAGTAGATCAAGGGAATATAAACCCATTGGATGGGTCTCTTTCTGATAGGAGGTGTTTTGATGCCTCAAATGAATGGATCCTCTTTCTGCAGTGTGCCCTCCTCCTCTAAAACTCGTGCCAAGATCCCAATAAAAGATCTGTCAAAGAAGCCTCCTCCAAAATAGGTTAGAAAAGGCGCCCTAGGCCCAACAACTAGATCCCAATAGGTTTTACCCTCCAAAACTTCCTCCTCTCTCCAAATCGAATAGATCTTCCTCAACAAGTGCACCCTCCTACTGGAAAACCCCCATTGGTGCACATTATCCTTCTCGTTCCCTGTAGAACCAACCTATATCTTAATAGAATGGTGAGGGAGGGATCTTCCACCTCCGTGACCAAGCTTGGACCAGGAAAGGTGAAATATTTCACCATCGAGCTTATCTATAGGGTTTGTTCTCCCAAAACCCTCAAAACGTCCTTAGCTCAAGAGCTCAAGATGCAAAAGTGAAAATGACAAGAATGAGGAGTGAGGGCCCCTCCTTTTTCCTTTATACCTCTGATATAATTCTCACTTGAGTTAATTGACCACCTTCTAAGGTTATCTCCTTTCGTTTCTTCATGTGGCCTTTTTTCCACTTATTTCACCTTTTTCCCAAAGTCACTTTTAAATTATAACATTATGCCTAAGCGAACACTTTGGAGCCTCTTAGCCCCCATTTCTCATGAGACTATAGTCTAGTGGGGACATCTAGACTACTAAGTCTCTGTAATCTTATTATCAAGAGGTGGGGGACATTACAATCTACCCTACTAGAAATTTCTTTCCCACAAGCAATTATGATCTTGCTTTCTAAAGAACCTGTTCATTCTCCCAGGTAGCATCCTCTATAGGAAAATCCTTCCACTTGATTAAGTATTCTTTGATGTTCCTCTTCTTTAGCCTATTCTCCCTCATTTCTAACACTACTTCAGGTATTAATATCAACTGTCCTTCTTCATTCAAGGGAGGCAACTCCTCAATGGGGGTGATGTGTTGTCCTGTGGCTCTTTTCAAACATGACACTTGAAAAACATTGTGTATCTTTCTTTCTGGGGGTAGATCAAGCTCATATGCCATGACCCCTACCTTTCTTCTCACCCTGTACGGCCCAAAGAAGAGAGGTTGAAGCTTTTATGTGTCATTCCTTTTTATAGATGCATGTTTGTAAGGTTGGACTCTTAAGTACACAAGATCACCAACCTCAAAAGTGTGCTCCGCCCTATGCTTGTCTGCTTGTATCTTTTGCTGATTTTTTGCCATGTGAAAGTGATATTTGAGCCCTCTAAGTATATCTTGGCTCCAATCATGTACCATAGGTGCTCTACTGTTGTTGAATACAATCTCCAAAAAGGTGAGAGGATCATAACTATATAAGGCCCTGAAAGGAGACATACCAATAGACATGTGGTAGGTGGTGTTGTAGCAATACTCACCTAACTGTAACCACTTAACCCATGCCTTCAGTTGCCCCGATACATAATTTTGGAGGTACCTTCCACCCACTTATTGATTATCTACGTCTGGTCATTAGTTTGTGGATGATAGCTAGTGATGGGAGTCAAGGCCATACCTACCAACCTAAATAGCTCCTACCAAAAGGTGCTCATGAACTTGTTGTCCCTATCACTCACAATGGTTTTGGGAAAACCATGCAACCTGAATATCTTTCTGAAGAATAGTTATGCAACCTATGAAGCACTGTAATCTGTGGCAGTGGAAAAGAAATGGGAAAACTTAGTTAACCTTTCCACTACCACAAAGATGTAATCCTTGCCCTGAACCTTGGGAAACCTAGTGATGAAGTCCATAGAGATACTCTCCCATTTATGCTCTGGAATAGGGAGTGGTTGAAATAAACTTGTTGGGTGAGTGTTCTCCTCCTTGTTCTCCTAACAAGTGGAACATTCCATGATATGGCACATCGCATCATATTTCATGCCACTCCATGCGAATCTTTCCCTTACCTACCTTTATGTCTTGACAAATCCTTGATGCCCAGCCAATGGTGAATCATGGCATGCCTGCAACACTCTCCTTTTAAATTCTGACTCGGGAACCAAGAAAATTTTCCCCTTGTAGTATATTATGTCATCCATGATCCTGAAGTTACCATCATGTACCTGCCCATCCATCAACTCACAAGCAAACATTTTTTTAGAATACTCCACCAAAATATGTGCCTTCCAATCAACTGAAATATCTGTCATGGAATATACTGAAGATATCTTAGATAAAGCATCAACCACCACATTGTTCTTCCCTTTGACGAATTCAATGTGAAAGTCATAAGCTTGGATCTTTCTAACCCATTTTTCTTGCCTCTCATTAAGGTCCTTTTGGTCTAGGAAGTACTTGCGACTGTTGTGATCGGTCCTGACAATAGATTTTGCTCCAACCAAATACTGTCTGAATTTAGCCAAAGCATGCATGATGGCTAACATTTCTTTGTCATAAATAGTGTATAGGAGCTCATCCCCCCTCAGTTTTAAGCTCCCATAGGAAATAGGGTGCCTATTTTGCATAAGAACTGCTCCAATTCCCTCACCTGAGACATCACACTCCAATATGAAGGGCTGCGAGAAATATGGAAAAGAGAGAACCAGACAAGTGCTCATTACCTTCTTCATTTTATAAAATGTCATCTGTGCCTCTTGGATCCACCTAAATGTGCCTTTTCTGGTCAAATCTGTCAAGGGTGCGCAAAGATGAGAGAATCCTTTGACAAATATCATGTAGTAACTGCAAATGCCAAGGAATCCTTTCAACTCAGTAAGAGTTTTAGGTGTTGGCCAATCAAGTATGGCTTGTATTTTTTCTTGGTGCACCTCTACCTATTTCTCTCCAATAATGTGTCTCAAGTAAAGGACTTCAATCATCCCAAATTCACACTTTAATTGCCTAGCGTACAAGGATTGTTCCTGCGTAATGCTCAATATTTGGTCTACATTCTTGAGATGGTCCTCCCAAGTTTTGCTATATATCTGCAAGTCATCAAAGAAGACTAAGAGAAACGTCCTCAACTTCTTGTTGAAGATATGATTCGTGCATTATTGGAAATTGGTTGGCACATTAGTTAGCCCAAAGGGCATAACCATAAATTCATAATGAACATAATGACATCTAAAATTTGTTTTTGGCAGATCTTGCTCCCTCATTTTGATTTGATGATAACCTCAGTGCAAGTCTATTTTAGTGACGTAGATGGCACCATGTAGCTCATCCAATAACTCATCTATCCAAGGGATGGGATACATGTTCTTAATGGTCTTATTGTTTAAGGCCTTGTAGTCAATGCACATGCGCATAGTCCCATCTTTCTTCTTTACCAAAACCACCGAAGATGCAAAAGGACTAGAGCTTGGCCTAATATGACCCATGTCCAATAGTTTTTTAATAGCCTTTTCAATTTCATCCTTATACGGTTTTGGGTGTCTATAAGGAGTAGTGATAATTGGTTTGCCGCCTTCTTCCAACTCTATAATATGCTCAAACTCCCTATTTGGTGGTGTTCATGGTGGAATAGGTTTAAAAACCTTGTTGTGGTTGTCAATGATTCTATGTATGTCATGAGAGTAATGAGGATGCCCCTCCTTATCCACCTGAACTGATATCAAACATGATGTTGCATATACAATGTCCTCTCTCCTGAAGATGGCCTCCATGAGCTTTGTTGTAACCACTTTAGGTGCGTTACCTGTCATTCCCCTCAAGGTGACCCTTTTTCCATTCTCCCCATTGAATGACTCTCCATAGTTTTATAGTTTGTGGTGATGGGCCCCAAAGTACTAAGCCACTATACTCCCAATATAACATTGGTGTCAGGTAGGTCCATCACATAAAATTCTTGTGCTAACTCATATCCACCCAATGTGAGGCTCAAACTTGGAATGTACCTGTCACAAGGCATAATATTGCCCCCTGCTACCTCCACATGAAATCCTTCAAACTCTACTGTAGGAATGTGCCTCCTTTTCACCAAGGCTGAATCAATGAAATTTTTTGAAGCTCCTCCATCTATAAGGACAAAAACCTTCTGACCTTGAAGCACTCCCCTCATCCTGGAAGTACTATATTTGGGGACTCCACTGATGGATGCAATGGMGATCTTATTCTCTCCTGTTGGGCCCAAATCTGTTTCCTCTCCCTCTTCACCTTGTGCGTTGTCACTGCTAGGATGATTTGCTTCCATATTATGTATGTGGCCCATCTCCTCTTCATCCTCATCATCTGCAATCACCTCAATGTAGTGAACCTTTCCCTTTCCCATGCATTTGTGTCCTGGTTCCCAAGGTTCCTTACATGTGAAGCATAGTTGTTTCCTCCTCAATTCTCTCCTAGTAGCGTCATCCATCCTCCCCTTGCCTCTATCCATTCCATGTTGATCCTTTTACCCTTGATTTATTGGAGGTCTTGGAGTGAATTTGGATTTAGTTGTTGACCCCATCAAATCCATTGTCCTCCATATGGCATCCTGTAAGTTGGGGGGCTTAAAATCCTTAACACAACCTCGTAAGGGTTCCAACAACCCTTCAGTGAAAAGTATCAACAATCTAGTTGGTGAGATATCAGGTACCATTACGACTATCCTATGGAACTCCTCAATATAAATCTTCGGTGACCTTGTTTGTTTGATCAGGAGCTCCCTTATCAAACTTGTCAATAAGGCTTTGGGTGAACTCTGGATAATATGTAATCTGGTTGTGCCCCAAGGTGTTCATGCCATGATACCACCAGTCATGTTCTCTTCCCTTCAAATAGATTCCCTCATGGGGTTAAGCTAGATATAAGCATCCAATTTTTGCACCCAAGCCTGTGCAATAGATCTAGTTGACCCATCAAAGGTCGGTATCTCCATCTTCCCTGCCCTGCGCTCCAACTCATGGTTGCTCCTCTGATATTTTTTAGTCCTACCCTTTTATTTTATGCCACAATATTGATCCAATGTAATTCATCTCCTGAAGCCTACACTCAAAGATGCATACTCCCTAGCATACTCCTCAAAGTTGTCTTCAACTTATGGAAGGAAGTTGTCCTGTTGTTGAGCTTCCAGGAAAGCGATGATGTAAGGTTTAGGAGTATCTCTACTGTGTGTTGGCACTCTGGAAGGCCCTCCTCCAAATACTTTTCCCTTTGTATGGTAGTGAGGATCATGCTCATGGTGATGTCTATTTCCCCCTTAAGAACCACTAGCTTCCTTTTTCACATTATTGTTTGGGCCATCACCACCATGGTTCATCTGCATAAGGAGAAGAGCAATCTTTTCTTGGATAGCATTCAACCTCTCCAAGGTCTCTCCCATATCAACATGTCCCCTGCGCATTGTCTCCTAGGTCTCCTGTAAATGGTGTTGAAGGGTGAATTGTGTTGTGTCTATGGAGCTCTTCAACTCCTTTGCTATACCTGCTAAAACCTATGGCTCATTGTCATCACCTGATCCTTCCATTTCTTCCTATGGTTCCCCTATCTGTCTCCTACGCCTTCTCATATAGATACCACTAAACTTTTTCATGCGTAAATCCCCACAAGCTGGGAGGATTTAATGCTCTGATACCACTGTAATGTTCCCAAGTTGTTTCTTGCTTGGAAACTTAGGTTTTTCACTAAGTTTCTTTTTTGTTGTTTATTTGTTTTGAATATTTGCCTTCCAGATTTGTGCTAGAAGGGTTTGGTGAAGTTTTATGGTGTGTAAATGATAAAAGTATGACAACATTCACATCCAATAGAAAAATACAAGAGATATAACATAATGGAAGAGAAACAACTCCATATCTGACCTTTATTTAGATAATAAGAAGATCCTGATACAATAGATCTACAGATATGGATAGATACAACAAGAATAACCAAGATGGAATGAATGTTGCTCCAACAAGCTCAAATACTGAAGAGAATAGCCTCCAAAGGCGTCGCAAAATCGGGAAGAAAGGGACAAGATCAATTTCTTCCCCTTCAATAGTTGGATCTCCTCTCCCTAGCTGAGTTGCGCACTTTCCTGTAGGCTATAGCTCACCAATATTTTGGCCCTCCTCCTCTAGGCCTCCAAACCACTCCAAAATCACTAGAATAGTAGATCAGGGGAAGATAAACCCCTTAGTTGAGTCTCTTTCTGGTTGGAGGTGTTTTGATGCCTCAAATGAATGGATCTTCTTTCTATAGTGCACCCTCCTCCTCTAGAACTCATGCCAAGCTCCCAATAAAAGATATGTCAAAAAAACCTCCTCCAAAATAGGCTAGGAAAGGTGCTCTAGGCCCAACAACCAAATCCCAATTGGTTTTACCCTCCAAAACTTCCTCCTCTCTCCAAATTGAATAGATCTTCCTCAACAAGTGTGCCCTCCTGCTGGAAAACCCCCACTGGTGCACATTATCCTTCTCCTTCCCTGTAGAACCAACATGTAGCTGAATAGAACGGTGAGGGAGGGATCTTCCACCTCAGTGACCAAGCTTGGACTAGGAAAGGTGAAATATTTCACCATCGAGTTGATCTCTAGGGTTTGTTCTCCCAAGACCCTCAAAACATCCTTAGCTCAAGAGCTCAAGATGAAAAAGTGAAAATGACAAGAATGAGGAGTGAGGCACCCTCATTTTTCCTTTATACCTCTGATCTAATTCTCACTTGAGTTAATTTACCACCTTATAAGGTTATCTCCTTTCTTTTCTTCATGTGTCCATTTTCCACTTATTTCACCTTTTTCCCAAAGTCACTTTTAAATTATAACATTATGCATAAGTGAACACTTTGGAGCCTCTTCGTCCCCATTTCTCATGAGACTATAGTCTAGTGGGGACATCTAGACTACTAAGTCTTTGTAATCCTCTTATCAAGAGGTGGGGGACATTACACTAGGTTAGGACTAGGATGAATTCTGTGATAATCTCCAAGTGAGTAGAATTAAAATCAAATAAGGACCACATAAACTTCATTGGGGATATAGTGCCAAGGGAAATTATAACAGAAAATAAGATTTTCACATTGTTGTTAAACAAGAGCATTACCTCAAGAAAGACCTTTGGGATAAAATATGGACATTAAATGTTTGGCCCAAAGTCTCGACCTTCCTTTGGCTAATAGAACACAACAAAATCCTCACTTGGGATTAGCCGAGAAAATGCGGATTTGAAGGACTGCCTCGATGCACTCTATGACAACTAGAAGTGGAAATCAATAATCATCTTCTTAGCAATTTCCATTTCACCAAGGCTCTATGGGATCAAGGGGCTACCATATTTAGAAAAACCTATAGAAATGGCACCAACATCCAAACCAGTTTAGAGCACTAGAGATCAAATTCCTTTATCAATCATGTCCTTAAAAGAACATGGAAATTGTTCCTAGGCTTCCTTCTGTGGGAAACATGGAAGGAACATAACCGCAAAATATTTAAGGAATATATGAAGAATGTTGAAGCCATATGGAACAAAATAAAAAAAATACATAACATAAATAATATTTAGAGGCGGATTCGCAAGCAAATGCACAAGATAACAATTTTAAAGGCCTGGAGCCTCATCCTTTCAAACCATAATTTCAATATATGGACCAAGTAATTGCAAGCTATCGGTATGAATGGGTGGACTCCTCCCCTACAAGCCTTCATCAAACTTAACTTTGATGGGACCTCAAAAGGAAACCTAGGACTCACAGGATATAGTGGCATTTTTTCGAGATGCTAGGGGTTAAATTCTTTGGATTTATGCAAGATTCATGGGGATAGACAACAATGATGTAGTAGAGATCTATGCACTAGCAGTAGGTTTTCAAATCTCCATTTATCGTGGATTCACAAAGGTAATCACTAAGGGATATTCCCAAATCATTCTTAAATGCTTAGAAATCTCCAATTTGGACTATCCTCCTGCGAGATTTCTAACAATTGGTGTTTCGAAGAAGGACTAGAACACATAGCCTCCTCTATAATCAACATTGTTGGCCTTGTACCCTTTCATATTTCATCTTGGAACCAACATTGTTGCGAATCATCTAGACAGTGGGGGCGTGCGGCTCTACTAGGAATATTTAAACCTAGGTTGGCAAAGAGTATTAGAAGGCTCCTCAAGTAGGACTGCAGAGCTCTGGCATCAAAGGATATTATTCCCCCAGATTCCATGAGTTCCTGAACTTGGTATCTTTCAAACACATGATACCAAGTACCTTTGGACAGTGGACCTATATTGGCAAATGAAAATGTTTATGGGACGAGCTATATTGGAAAGAAACCAAGCTTACAAAGAGAACATGTTGAAATTGGACGAAATGTATGTTCAACTGTGGAAATTAGAAGCAAAGGTGGATATCATCGCGAAATTAATAGGCAACCTTGAATTCTAAGCATTTCCTATGACCAAGGGAAGAATTTTGCAAATCCGACGGGTGCCAATAATGTAACAAAACCTTTCTAGGTGTTCTCATTCCATTCCTTCTTACTTAGTGATACGACAGGACAATCATCTCCTAGGTATGCTTGTTTTTGTTTTTTTGGGCTAAACATTATAGCTAATCTAGCTCAGACAATATGGACAAAAAACTTTTTTTTTTTTGTGGTTGGTATGGTTTCCCTAGTGGAAAACCAACGTACAATGATCATGTACAATATCTTTGTTTATGTTTAATATTAACTTTAAAATCTAGCTTACAAAAAAAACATAGAATTTCATTGAAGATAATTGTAATGATGAAGATTGTTACTGCTTATTGAAATAAATTATGGTATGTTAGACCTTTAAAAAAATGATAAAGAACTAATTGATTTGTTTTAAGATAAAAAGATATTGAAAAAAAAACGGTCATAAATATCTATAGTTTTTGTGAGTTAATAGGTTTTGAAGATTGTTAGCGTTACAAATATTTTGAAATTTAGATTTAATGTGAGTGTACCTATGACATTCTAAGAAAAGGTGCTTGACATATTTCACCTTCTTATTCTTAGTATCACAAAGATGACAAATTATTTCATCCCAAGGTGTCTTAAGATTTGTACTACACCATGTATCACAATGGAACTTGTGAGAGTTCATTCTTATTTAAGTAATGTTGATTATATTATTTTTTAACCTAGCCATAACAAAATATATTTTTGATTTAATGACCTTTTTACAGTGTTGTTGACGCAGGTGAAATTCGCTTCAAAAGACATGGGATCTCCCCGGTATGAGATCCTAATTAAACTCCACACCGTTTGGAATAAGAGTCCCATTCATATTTTGGTGAGACTGTTATTATTGGTATGAGGTTGAATGAATGGTTGATGGGATGGGGGAATGAAAACGTATGCAGATGCAATCTATAACAAAGGAAAAAAAATGAATCTACTCTATCCTATCCTAGCTAGAAGTAGCAAATCTAACAAATAAACAGATAGGAATGCCAACAATCCCTGCATATAATCCTTTACTTCAAATAGTTGTTGAAAGGACAAAGATTGTTAGAACATACATAAACAAATACATGTAAAGAAAAATATATTGCATTAACTCATTTATGCCCACCCATTTGTCATCTCAAAACATTATTAAGAGAGATAAACAAAAATTGTAAAAGGAAACATATTCACGCAAGAAAAGTCTATTCATGAAAAATGTAATCTTACAACAATTCTTAATAATTGGACATGAGTTGGAAGTAGTTCCCAACAAAACAAATACCAGGAAAATGTGTTTCTCTCTCTGTCAAAATGGCCCTGAGGGCCTCTCACTATTACTTTCAAAAAAATAGTTCTCAAAAAATTTACGTAGTTGAAGTGCCTTTTCAAAATGGGTGCTTTGTGGTTTATATAGCTCAGCTTGATAAATGCTTATTGTGACTTCTTGAATTCCGAAGAAGCAATTACAAGACTCTTCATTTTTCCTAATTTTGTTTCCTTCTAATTTATACAAATACAAAGAAATTATGAGATATACAAATTTGAATTTTATTCTATGATTTTCCTTTGTCTTTGTCCCTAATGTAGGTAGCCCATGCTTCATGATATACTGAAATAGAAATTATTCTATGATACAGCAGGGACTCTAGGAAAACCTCGTGAGTTGCTGAGTTTTGGGAGAGGGTCTTCGTGTCCCTTCTCAAATTAGCCATGAAATCTTGGATCATATTTTGAGCCATGGTTGGCCTTATGAGATGATCATCCATCAAGGCGCTAGTTATTTTGAGTGGGGTCTCGACAACCATTTCCCTAGCTTGGATGTTCTCTTCTAACTTTGTGTAACCTATTCATCTTATTTTAGTTGGTATAGATCTCAAATTCAAGGAAGATGACTTTTTATGGTCAGGATGATGGCATCTTTGTGGAGTTTTGTACATATTCCAAGTAAATTTTGTAATTTCTTCTCTAGCTTTTCCCCTACTTATTGAAAATTATCAAGGGAAACATATTTTATCTCACATTCCCAGGCGATTATCCATGGTAAGTCCTCTAGGGAATTCAGATTGTCTATTTCCCATTGCTTCATCTCATCTAGACCTACCCTTATTCCGATGGATTCCATATTTTTGGTTTGAACCTTGTCTAGTTGCGCCATGAACTGAGCGGGCTTTTTTTGGAAGCTTTACATTCAACATACATCTCTTTAGCCAAGTTATGGAGTTATTTTCTTACTTCTCCAACACTTGTTCTGAACTCTTGGACGTTGCTTCGTTCACCTTTGTAATATTGCACTTCTTCCTCCAGGATTCTTATTCTTTCTTTATCTCCTTTATTTCTTGCATCATGTTCCTCAATTTTTGTTTTGATGCTTGCGTGAAGGTCATGTCAGTTGAAGAAATAGAAAGAGGGTCATATTTAATATTTTCTACTACAACTGTCTATGTTGTTACTAATAATGGGGCTACTCCAGGAACTAGTAGTTTTCTTATTTTCTTCTAAATAATCTTAC
>ML794720.1:197777-210558 GCA_009831015.1 Picea engelmannii | reverse complement strand
TTATTTTTACATATATATTTATTTATTTTTAAACAATTTTTTTATAAAAATATATAAATTTTATAACTTTAAAAATTATAAATTAAAATTTATAAATATCTATTTTCTTTTAAAATTATAAATATTTATTTTCTTTTAAAATTTATAAATACATATTTTCTTTTAAAATTTATAAATAAAAAATAAAATATATAAACAAATTCAAATCCATAAAACAAGATATATTTTATTATGTTTTTATTTTAAATTAAATTATGTTATTATTATCATTTTTCATATTTAAATAATTAGTAGAACATTTCTGCAGCAGTATAATTAAATTTGCAGCCATATAATTAAAGTAACGATACATTTAACAAAATTAATAAATATATTACTAAAATATGAATATATTTAAATATGAATAAATTAAATAATACACTATTAAACTAATAATGCATTTTAAAAAACATTAAAAATATCAATAAATATATTACTAAAATGTGAATATATTAATAAATTAGTAATATATTAAATTTAAAACTATTAAATTACTATTTTTAAATTAATTTTTTGTTTTTATTTTTTTATTATTATAAACTAAATCCTAATATAAATAACCTTTTGTATCAATAGGCAAGTAAAGTACCTTCATCGGCAGGTATACGCTGCCATGCAGCCTTGTTATATATGTGTGGATAACATGATTTTATATTTCAATCCTGGTATGATCAAAAAAACAACTCAAACTACAAACTATTAATAAATTATGTTAAATTTAAAATCTATTTGTATGTATTTATGTTGAAATGACTTATTATATATGTGTGGATAACATGATTTTATATTTCAATCCTGGTATGATCATAAAACAAAAAACAACTCAAACTACAAACTATTAATAAATTATGTTAAATTTAAAATCTATATTTTTGATATTAATAAATTATGTTAAATTTAAAATCTATATTTTTGAATGATTCATTTATGTTGAAATGACTTATTTAAGTCGAAAGGCGTACACTTATTGGGCACAATTAATGATCTTTTAATCTTAATTAACCTTAAGCCCTAATCTGATGGTTATGTATTAAAGATGCTGGCATATTCTTAGTCGTCCTCCAAAATCAATGAGTCAGATTTATTGTTCATAACTTTCTTGCATTTATCAAAGTATCCGTTAACATGTTTACTTTTTAACATTTACCTAATCACATTAAAAAATTACTGTAAAAATATGTAATTACCACGTTTAAATAATTTAGTAGGATGAAACCGTACAACCAAACGTTTCATATTACCACAGACGAAGTACAAATTACCACAAAGATTTTATGGCAAGCGTTCAGCCAATACCTTTCGACGTTCTCAACCACGAGTTAGCGGCTGTGCTAGTTTCGAATGATTCATTTATGTTAAAATGACTTATTATATATATTCATAACATGATTTGATATTTGAATCTAGATATATCCTAAAACAAAAAATAACTTTAAATTATGTTAAATTTTTCAAAAGTTATAGTTTTTTTTTCCCGGTTATTCTCATTGAAATTTCGTAGTGTAATTGTTAAAAAAATAAAACTCAATTATATTAAATTTTTTTAAAGTTTTATATTTTCTAATTTTTTTTTCTCCTGTTATTCTCATTGTGTAATTGTTAAAAACATAAAAATGGTTAAAAACATAAAACTTATATATAATTTATTAATTTTAACTATTAAAATCTACAGTTTCAACTATTTTTAAACTTCTTACCCAATTTTACATAAAACTCCTAAAAAAAAGTTATACCAAAATATAAAAAAACTTAAAACATTTAAACTACCTCCAAATTTATTTTTCTCCATATTTCGGTGATGGTTAACGTGATGTTAACCGAGCGCATGCACCCTCTACGATTGCGTGCACCTCAGTGAGGTGGCATCGTAGTTACCCTGTTTTTTAAGACCGTAGATTATTGCATACCATTTGTAATTCAGATTAAAATTACGTGGGGCGTGGTTTGGACACATGGGGAAGAATGAAACACCGAGAGATGTGCAACCACACCTGCCAGCACAAGTGAATCCCTGCTCTATATGTCTTTTGAAAGAAAAAGAAAAAGTTGCAAAAGCAAAGTTGTGGAAGGAAGATGAACTTAAAACTAAAATGGAAAGAATTAGAAAAAGAAAGAGGGATTTAAATTGCATGATGACATGGTGAAACATCAATGATATAACTTGATTGATTTTAGGTTTATTGCCTTATGATTCTTCCCTTGGTTTTATTAGGTGTGATAAAGATTAACTTAAAACTAAAACGCAAAGAATTGAAAAAAATGAAATACAATGATTGAAATCATTGTTGAAAAAGTTAGCATCAACAAAAAGTGGGTTAAGTGGGCTAAGGTATGGAAAACATCATTTTTTTAAAAGTGGATAAAAAATCTCAAAACTATTACTAACATATATATATATATATATATATATATATATATATATATATATATCCCCCGGATGGGGTGCCACGCGAGCAAATCAGGCATGTGGAGGAGCAGCCTGGGTACGTGGAGGTGTCATTAGGAGGGCCATTAATGGAGGCCTTCCTCCCGGCTGTGAGAAGTTAATACAAGCCCCGCTTCCGTAACAATTGAATGGTGATGGATCTCTTCGCATGTGAAAAAGGAACGCAACGCCAGAGCACTAAGCTCTCGGCGTTAATGGCTCTCTTCGTGCTGGTATATGTTTCACACAGCAGGAAGGGCAGTGATAATACTCGTGGTTTCTATGTGAATTCGTTGCAGTCGGCTCGGCATCACAGAACAGGGGGCTACTCCTTTACGCTTGCCATGCCACGAATCCGAGGAAGACCAAGGCGAGGGGCCGGCTGGTACACAGCTGCTTCCCGGAGGAAGCGACATCAAAGGTTTGCCCAAGCAATTCGCGTGGCCCGGAGAAAACGCAGAGCCACCGCAGCCGCAGCACTTTCGCCGCCTGGAACGCTTGTGGAGGAAGATCTCTCAATAACGCTCCCTGCAAACTTCTCGGAAAATCGGGTGTCTCTCGTCCCCGACGACTGGGATCCTCCAACGCGCCTCGGGCGATCACCATCTCCCCACACTCCGAGCATCCTTCCGTAGTCTCCCACCAATCCGAATGCAAATTACCCGGTCTGCATAGTCATGGAGGAGGCACTGGACAACACCACGGGGGAACAGGATCAAGGAGCATCGTCGGGCAGGGAACAGGGGCCGAGCCAAGACACACTGGAGCTGGAAAGAAGCCCACCACCCTCGCCGCAGCTGCTGCATCCTGAACATCTCAGGCTAATCTTTGAAGTGCGCAGCCTTGTGGATGACCAGGCTTTCAGCGCCATGATACTCAGCCAGCGACTGGACATGCTATACGCAGCCTACTCAAAGGCCACTCCTCGACGCCAGTGTCCTACCTGTGCGCAGCCCTTCGTCTTCCCAGGCAATGGCGGAAATCCTGACTGATTAGGTTCTTTGCTTTCATGGTTTCAATGTTATTTTCAATTATTATGCATCAGAACTACAACTCTCCTGTTTCTAGTCTAATTAGCTATAGTATAGTTTCTTATGTGATAGCTTACATAGAACAAATCCCTGGTTTCCTTCGGGCAGGGTGGCGAAACTCCTCGCCTCATTTTGGACATCACAGTAGACAGGCCAGTTGTCCTGGTTTCCTCTGTTGGCAGGACAGCTGGCCCTTGCATTCCAGGTGTATGTATTTTGTGACAACATAATATAAAGGATCTACTTTTTATTTAAAATATATATATATATATATATATATATNAATTTTAAAAATATAAAGTACTAACAACATCAGACAAATACATTGGCACATAAATATGGAGAAATTACTCATATATATGTAGTGGATGCCAAATAAAAAATTATATATCAAAGTCGATACCGAATTCTGAAGGGCCACAAGTTAGAACCAATACAAAATGACATCAGATATATAATTATAAATGTATCTCATTATCATGAGGTAGATGTAAAGTGACAAATGAAACAAAATGGGTTGTTTGTCAAGCTTGCCCTTGACAGTAGAACGCCCTGAGTCTGACAATGGACGGCGACTGTGTGTAGAAGTAGGTGTATCATTAAGTGTAGAAGGTGGTGTTGATGCACTAGCACATCACCATCCATATGTCTTCAAGCTGCTCCTCCTCCTCCTCCTCCCCCTATTTATTTCAATTTTAACATTTACTTAAACCATAGAAAAATGCAGCTACACCATTAACAATTGTTGCAATAACCAATATCACAAGAAGAAATACCATGCACAAGAACATAAGAAATATCCTGGGAAACCCTTCTCAACAAGGGAAGAAAACCCAACAATCATTTGTTATATTCTTCAAGAGAAAGACCTCCCACACCATAGGCCTAGCACAGAAAAGGGTGTTCTCCAAAACCAAGAAGCCTAGTGCCCAAGAGAGGTGCGAACTTCAGCCCTAGAAGATGTACTTGTTGAAATCTCCAAAAGCACATGTGTGGTGTGTTTCCTCAATGGAGAAATCAACTTTATTTATACTAGATTGGACACATCAAAAGTGGTGTCTATTGACACAACAGGGTCAACCTCAATAACTCAGAATATAATTAATAATTACCATATTAATTATCTTTTACATTAATTATCTTTCACTTTATGGTGGGGCCAACCTGTACCCTTTACATCACAATTAGGGTTAAAGGTAAATCTAACTCTTAGACAATATAGCAAGGGATATCACACAGCCACTAGTGCTCAGTCACTAGTGGCACGTCCACATGTCCTCAACCACAGGGACATCCAATTCAACAGATCTCTATCTTACTGAGTCACACAGAAGAATCATCTGGACATGCACTCACTAGTGCTCAGCCACTAGGATCATGTCCACATGTGCTCAGCCATAGGGACGTCCTACTCAACAGATCTCTATCTCACTGATTCTCACAAGAGAATCATATGGAGTACCACATCGTCTCAAATCTCTACACAAAGGAGAACAATAAACCCATCACATGAGATCCTTCACCCCTCACAGGGGTACACATCGTTTCATCTCAAACGACACACCCATCACATGGGCATCTTCCCCACACATGGGAACACATCGTTCCATATCCGTCTCAGAGAGAAACGACACACCCATCTCATGGGCATCTTTCCCACACATGGGCACACAACGTTCCATATCCATCTCAGAGAGGAACAACACACACATCTCATGGGCTCTCTCACAAGCCGACTCACTCAGTCTATGTCCTGGAGGATGTCTCACACAATTGTAATCATCAACACTCCCTCTCATCTTGGGAGGCATTCTCCACCAGGCCAAGTCTCTCAAGGAAGTACTTGAACTTCGTCTTAGAAAGCGGCTTGGTGAAATATCTGCAATCTGCTCATGTGTAGGAAGGTACTGCACATGTATTGTTTTTCTCTGCACCATGTCTCTGATATAATGATATTTTATCTCAATGTGTTTCGATCTATCGTGAACCACAAGTTTCTCAGAGAGCTTCACACAACTCTGTTTATCACAATGCATAATGGTAGGATCCATCTCATGATCAAATAAATCTCTCAGGAGCTTGTGAAGCCACACTGCTTCGTGGACTACCACACTCAATGATGTATACTCTTCTTCTGCGGTACTCAAGGCCATAGAGCTATGTTTCCTACTACACCAGGAAATCATGGCAGACCCCAAGGTAAAACAACAACTAGATGTGCTCTTTTGGTCCACTGCACTCCTGTTGACGGGCGAAAATGACCGCCCGTCAATTGGAAGAACGAGTCCAGTCTAGGGTTGTCTAAATAACCCAAGTCGTTTGGTGTAACTCGTTCTGACGGGTTTAATGGCTCCGTTGGCCAATCTAAAAGTCCTAAAGGAAACAAACAAATAAATAGAGGAATGAAATAACTAACTAATTACTAATCACTAATATATATATATATGTGTGTGTGTGTGTGTGTGTGTGTGTGTGTAACTATAATATTTACACAACATATTCACTTTTCTAATTTATGTGCATGTTATACAAGTGAGAGTTTTAATCTAAACTCGTGAAAATCTATAAAAAGATGGTTTCTTTAACAAAAAGCAGATACATAAAGCATATAAACTATTTTTCGTTTTTCCTTAAGTTATCAAAAACTAAACAAAAAAGAATATATTATGAAATAGAAATACGTGAACATTCAAAGCTAGGTCACACATAAGAGTTTCAAAGACAAATAAAAGATAAAAGAATTAAACTAACCTATTAATGAATTGTTTGTCGTGCATCCAATCGTTTGTATGATCATGAAATGCCCAGCCAGCTTGTCCAAGAGTTAAACCTTCAGTGAACTTTTACACTGTTTGGAATAAATGCAAAACAGTATATCAACTGTTGGATTTTAATGACAGAACGATAAGACGCAAATAATAACTGTGATGTTTGTGATTGCAAGCAAAAACACATAAGATAAATCTAACTTCTAACACCTGCTTTTAATCATTCAACAAAATTAAAGATAAACCTTATCATTTGAATTGAACGAGCGATCACTATTTTTTTTTTATAACTGAAGCATTCAAATGTGGACTGTATTTAAAGAAATTATCTTGACGACATAATAATTTGTGAAGACAAAAGCTATCAACAATTATCGAATTATCAAGATAAACAAACCATAGACGACAACAATATTACAGATAGCTAAAGCAGAAATGTAAACATATGTTCTGTCCAAATTCGTGTATAAGTTGTCCACCTTCAGCCCCAGACCAAGATGTCTTGATTACAAAAAAATAATGAGTTTTTAAAGCCTTCAGAAAGGTAACTGTCTTATCTTCTGAGATAAGATATTGATTACAAAAATAAAAGGGGGATACAACCACCTAGATCATACTAAATCTTCTAAAGCTAAAAAAAAATTATTCCTGTTTATACAAAAATGTATCATAGAAATGGCTAACAAGCCCCAAAATATTTCAGATCACTTGGTCACCATGAACTGAGCTAAGGTATGGAAAACATCATTTTTAAAAAAGTGGGTAAAAAATCTCAAAACTATTGTTAACATTAATATATATATATATATATATATATATATATATATATATATATATATATATTAAATTTTAAAAATATAAAGTAACAATAACATCAGACAAATACATTGGCATATAAATATGGAGAAATTACTCATATATATGTAGTGGATGCCAAATAAAAAATTATACATCAAAATCGATACCGAATTCTGAAGGACCACAAGTTAGAACCAATACAAAATGACATCAGATATATAATTATAAATGTATCTCATTATCATGAGGTAGATGTAAAGTGACAAATGAAACAAAATGGGTTGTTTGTCAGGCTTGCCCTTGACAGTAGAACGCCCTGAGTCTCAGTGGACGACGACTGGTGTGTGTAGAAGTAGGTGTATCAATAAGTGTAGAAGGTGGTGTTGATGCACTAGCACATCACCATCCATATGTCTTCAAGTTGCTCCTCCTCCTCCTCCCCCTGTTTATTTCAATTTTAACATTTACTTGAACCATAGAAAAATGCAGCTACACCATTAACAATTGTTGCAATAACGAATATCACAAGAAGAAATACCATGCACAAGAACATAAGAAATATCCTGGGAAACCCTTATCAACAAGGGAAGAAAACCCAACAATCATTTGTTATATTCTTCAAGAGAAAGACCTCCCACACCATAGACCTAGCACAGAAAGGGGTGCTCTCCAAAACCAAGAAGCCTAGTGCCCAAGAGAGGTGCGCACTTCAACCCTAGAAGATGTACTTGTTGAAATTTCCAAAAGCACATGTGTGTTGTGTTTCCTCAATGGGGAAATCAACTTTATTTATACTAGATTGGACACATCAAAAGTGGTGTCTATTGACACAACTGGGTCAACCTCAATAACAAAAAATATAATTAATAATTACCATATTAATTATCTTTTACATTAATTATCTTTCCCTTTATGGTGGGGTCAACCTGTACCCTTTACATCACAATTAGGGTTAAAGGTAAATCTAACTCTTAGACAATATAGCAAGGGATATCACACAGCCACTAGTGCTCAGTCACTAGTGGCACGTCCACATGTGTTCAACCACAGGGACGTCCAATTCAACAGATCTCTATCTCACTGAGTCACACAGAAGAATCATCTGGACACGCACTCACTAGTGCTCAACCACTAGGATCATGTCCACATGTGCTCAGCCACAGGGACGTCCTACTCAACAGATCTCTATCTCACTGATTCTCACAAGAGAATCATATGGAGTACCACATCATCTCAAATCTCTACACAAAGGAGAAGAATAAACCCATCACATGAGATCCTTCACCCCTCACAAGGGTACACATCGTTTCATCTCAAACGACACACCCATCACATGGGCATCTTCCCCACACAGGGGCACACATCGTTCCATATCCGTCTCAGAGAGAAACGACACACCCATCTCATGGGCATCTTTCCCACACATGGGCAGACAACATTCCATATCCATTTCAGAGAGGAACAACACACCTATCTCATGGGCACACCCAACTCATGGTCTCTCTCACAAGCCGACTCACTCAGTCTATGTCTTGGAGGATGTCTCACACAGCTGTAATCATCAACACTCCCTCTCATCTAGGGAGGCATTCTCCACCAGGCCAAGTCTCTCAACGAAGTACTCGAACTTCGTCTTGGAAAGCAATTTGGTGAAATATCTGCAATCTGCTCATGTGTAGGAAGGTACTGCACATGTATTGTTTTTCTCTGCACCATGTCTCTGATATAATGATATTTTATCTCAATGTGTTTCGATCTATCGTGAAACACAAGTTTCTCAGAGAGCTTCACACAACTCTGTTTATCACAATGCATAATGGTAGGATCCATCTCATGATCGAATAAATCTCTCAGGAGCTTGTGAAGCCACACTACTTCGTGGACTACCACACTCAATGATGTATACTCTTCTTCTGAGGTACTCAAAGCCACAGAGCTATGTTTCCTACTGCACCAGGAAATCATGGCAGACCCCAAGGTAAAACAACAACCAGATGTGCTCTTCTGGTCCACTGCACTCCTGTTGACGGGCGAAAATGATCGTTCGTCAATTGGAAAGACGAGTCTGGTCCGGGGTTGTCTAAATAACCCAAGTCGTTTGGTGTAACTCATTCTGAAGAGTTTAATGGCTCCGTTGGCCAATCTAAAAGTCCTAAAGGAAACAAATAAATAAATACATAAATGAATGAAATAACTAACTAATTACTAATCACTAATATATATATGTACATGTATGTATATAACTATAATATTTACACAACAGATTCGCTTTTCTAATTTATGTGCATGTTATACAAGTGAGAGTTTTAATCTAAACTCGTGAAAATCTATAAAAAGATGGTTTCTTTAAACAAAAGCAGATACAGAAAACATATAAACTATTTTTTCGTTTTTCCTTAAGTTATCAAAGACTATACAAAAAAGAATATATTATGAAACAGAAATACGTGAACATTCAAAGCTAGGTCACACATAAGAGTTTCAAAGACAAATAAAAGATAAAAGAATTAAACTAACCTATTAATGAATTGTTCGTTGTGCATCCAATCGTCTGTATGATCATGAAATGTCCAGCCAGCTTGTCCAAGAGTTAAACCTGGAGTGAACTTTTACATTGTCTGGAATAAATGCAAAACAGTATATCAACTGTTGGATTTTAATGACAGAACGATAAGACGCAAATAATAACTGTGATGTTTGTGATTGTAAGCAAAAACGCATAAGATAAATCTAACTTGTAACACCTGCTTTTAATCATTCAACAAAATTAAAGATAAACCTTATCATTTGAATTGAACGAGCAATCACTATTTTTTTTTTATAACTGAAGCATTCAAATGTGGATTGTATTTAAAGAAATTATCTTGACGACATAATAATTTGTGAAGACAAAAGCTATCAACAATTATCGAATTATCAAGATAAACAAACCATAGACGACAACAATATTTACAGATAGCTAAAGCAGAAATGTAAACATATGTTCTGTCCAAATTCGTGTATAAGCTATCCACCTTCAGCCCCAAGCCAAGATGTCTTGATTACAAAAAAATAATGAGTTTTTAAAGCCTTCAGAAAGGTAATTGTCTTATCTTCTGAGATCAGATATTGATTACAAAAATAAAGGGAGGATACAACCACCCAGATCATACTAAATCTTCTAAAGCTAAAAAAAGTGTATTCCTGTTTATACAAAAATGTATCATAGATATGGATAACAAGCCCCAAAATATTTCAAATCACTTGGTCACCATGAACTCCTAGATATCCTGAAAAGAAAAGATAACATAGAGAAATTTAGATTCATATTTAACCATAATTTTGCAAATTTCGAATTAGAAAAGACTGGCGACTACAAAATCTGTTGATTCTGTAGCTAGTCTATTTTAAAAATGAAATCTAACCTATTCAATAAACAAAATCATCTAATTTATTTAATAAACAAAATATAATTGTATTTAATGTGGACTGTATTTAATTCATAAGAAATGTAAGAAAAAGAAATGTTATTTTGGGAAGAAAGAAAAAAAGAAAGTATTTATTTTTAAAGTCTACAATTAAAAATAGTTTATGGTATAGATTGTTTTTCCATCTGGTTTTTGTATTCGACCCTTTTTCTGTGAAGTTTTAGAATAACTGCTCCCAGCTTTTTCTATAAACTCTTTGATGAATAGATTATCCCAAGAACTAGTTGCCAGAATACATGCGTAATTTTCCCTGGTGTCTTTTAAGGCTTCACATTCTAAAATGAAATGTTTTTTTGTTTCCACTTTTCCACTTTTCCGGTAGAGCACAAAATACATACTCTTTCCTCTCACATTTCTTTTGGTCTTTTCCAGCGCCCTGTTTCACAACGGAGTTGATGAGAATTAGTCTTTAATTGAGCAATAAGAATTTTAGATCTCCAAGAAATATTAGTCATTTCGTTGATGGTTATGAGTGGGGTTAAACTCTTCAATGTAGTACTTCTTCTTTCTCTCTAGTTCTTTCTCCCAAGTATGTTTGTGGAACTTATCCATAACAAAAGTTTTTATCTCCTTATTGTTTGTAGGACACATGCTCAAGCAAATGCCCTATTTAATAAACCATTTGTTATTTTGCCGCATCCAAGTCTTCTTTCTTTTGCACAATCTATCACTAAACACAATCTTAGGCCATCTACCCTCTTCCATTTGCTCAATTTTTTTCAAATACCTTATAGCTCTCACCATAGCAATTGCTTCAATAAAAACAAATTTCTCCTATAGTGTCTTCATAAATGTTATGACTCTTTAGTTATCCTCGAACTGCGTGGTCTTTGACGAATGGTTGTATTTAAATCAGGAGACCATCGTACAACCTAAAATAATGCAAATTATGTTGGCCAGCAATATACAGCGTGTCAGTACGGGATATATCCAGCATATATATTAAGGTGATTTGATGGGATATATACCGCCAGCGTTGAATGCCTTTTTAGCAGGCTGCTTATTGTTGACCAATTATGTTAAAATCTATATTTTCTAAAAATTCATTTGTACGTATTTATGTTGAAATGACTTATTTTCATTTGTATGTATTTATTTTCATTTGTATGTATTTATGTTGAAATGACTTATTATATATGTGTGGATAACATGATTTTATATTTCAATCCTGGTATGATCATAAAACAAAAAACAACTAAAACTACAAACTATTAATAAATTATGTTAAATTTAAAATCTATATTTTGGATATTAATAAATTATGTTAAATTTAAAATCTATATTTTCGAATGATTCATTTATGTTGAAATGACTTATTATATATGTTGATAACATGATTTGATATTTGAATCTGGGTATATCCTAAAACAAAAAACAACTCAATCTACAAAGTATTTTTAAATTATGTTAAATTTTTTTAAAGTTTTAGATTTTTTTTCCCGGTTATTCTCATTGAAATTTCGTAGTGTAATTGTTAAAAAAATAAAACTCAATTATGTTAAATTTTTTAAAAGTTTTAGATTTTCTATTTTTTTTTCCTTGTTATTCTCATTGAAATTCAGTAATGTAATTGTTAAAAACATAAAATTTTTGGAATGGTTAAAAACATAAAATTTATATATAATTTATTAATTTTAATTATTAAAATTTACATTTTCAACTATTTTTAAATTTCTTACCCAATTTTACATAAAACTCCTAAAAAATTATACCAAAATATAAAAAACTTAAAACATTTAAACTACCTCCCAAATTTATTTTTCTCCAACGTGATGTTAACCGAGCGCATGCACCCTCTGCGATTGCGTGCACCTCAGTGAGGTGGCATCGTAGTTACCCTGTTTTTTAAGACCGTATATTATTGCATACCATTTGTAATTCAGATTAAAATTACGTGGGGCGTGGTTTAGACACATGGGGAAGAATGAAACACCGAGATGTGCAACCACACCTGCCAGCACAAGTGAATCCCTGCTCTATATGTCTTGAGAAAGAAAAAGAAAAAGTTGCAAAAGTGAATCCCTGCTCTATATGTCTTGAGGAAGAAAAAGAAAAAGTTGCAAAAGCAAAGCTGTGGAAGGAAGATGAACTTAAAACTAAAATGGAGGGCTTGAAATTGCACGATGACATGGTGAAACATCAATGATATAACTTGATTGATTTTAGGTTTATTGCCTTATGATTCTTCCCTTGGTTTGATTAGGTGTGATAAAGATGAACTTAAAACTAAAACGCAAAGAATTGAAAAAATGA
>ML794720.1:175642-195750 GCA_009831015.1 Picea engelmannii | reverse complement strand
TATACAAGTGAGAGTTTTAATCTAAACTCGTGAAAATCTATAAAAAGATGGTTTCTTTAACAAAAAGCAGATACAAAAAACATATAAACTATTTTTCGTTTTTCCTTAAGTTATCAAAGACTAAACAAAAAAGAATATATTATGAAACAAAAATACGTGAACATTCAAATCTAGGTCACACATAAGAGTTTCAAAGAGAAATAAAAGATAAAAGAATTAAACTAACCTATTAATGAATTGTTCGTCATGCATCCAATCGTCTGTATGATCATGAAATGTCCAGCCAGCTTGTCCAAGAGTTAAACCTGCAGTGAACTTTTACAGTGTTTGGAATAAATGCAAAACAATATATCAACTGTTGGATTTTAATGACAGAACGATAAGACACAAATAATAACTGCAATGTGTGTGATTGCAAGCAAAAACGCATAAGATAAATCTAACTTGTAACACCTGCTTTTAATCATTCAACAAAATTAAAAATAAACCTTATCATTTGAATTGAACGAGTGATCACTATTTTTTTTCTTATAACTGAAGCATTCAAATATGGACTGTATTTAAAGAAATTATCTTGATGACATAATAATTTGTGAAGACAAAAGCTATCAACAATTATCGAATTATCAAGATAAACAAATCATAGACGACAACAATATTTACAGATAACTAAAGCAGAAATGTAAACATATGTTCTGTCCAAATTCGTGTATCAGCTATCCACCTTCATCCCCGGGCCAAGATGTCTTGATTACAAAAAAATAATGAGTTTTTAAAGCCTTCAGAAAGGTAATTGTCTTATCCTCTGAGATCATATATTGATTACAAAAATAAAGGGGGGATACAACCACCTAGATCATACTAAATCTTCTAAAGCTAAAAAAAGTTTATTCCTGTTTATACAAAAATGTATCATAGATATGGCTAACAAGCCCCAAAATATTTCAGATCACTTGGTCACCATGAACTCCTAGATATCCTGGAAAAAAAAAAGATAAAATAGAGAAATTTAGATACATATTTAACCATAATTTTGCAAATTTTGAATTAGAAAAGACTAGCTACAGAATCTGCTGATTCTGTAGCTAGTCTATTTTAAAAATGAAATCTAACCTATTCAATAAACAAAATCATCTAATTTATTTAATAAACAAAATATAACACTATTTTAAGACAAAAGGAAATCTTACCTCTAATTGTAAAATCAGATCATATCACATGATCTCAGAATTTATTATTGCTGTTGCAGTCTCAACATTTTTTAAAATGACATTCCCTGTAGTTTTCATATGTTTTCCTTGTTTCTGAATGGCAAACTGGAGCTTGCGATTTTCATTCTTTAAAGGGTCGACTTGATCGTTAAGGGCTTTGATCTGTGGCTGTAAAATAGGTATATCGGTGTAGTACTTGTCAATCCAAAATAGGCAAGCTTCACATTGTGGTTGTGCGACAGTCACTTGAGAATTCCCATGGTTGTGCACCGAAACGCCCCCAACATGGATTGTAGATTTGTTACCCAATTTAATACCTGAAAACCCTTCACTATGTTTTAGACAAGGTGGTAGGTTATCGACGAAGTCGTAAGACTGATCGAGGTCTGGTTTGAAAGAAAGAGGGTCTTCTTCAACAAGAAATCTATCAATCTCGGAATCCGAACTTTCATGGATCTCGATCATCTTGATCGAGCTCACATGAGGGTTTGTTTTGTTTCAGAGCTTTCTCGAAATCAACCTTCTAGCTCTCTTATTCTTAAAACCCAAATCAACATCACCTTTAGACGACTTGCCCACAGGTCTTTTTGCATTTTTGACAGAGACGTTAGGCTGTACATCTTGCTCATGGGTCTGCTCAGCAATTTTTGGATCGGGTAAAGGCTTATTGTGGGTGGTCGTAACCCAGGCCTGGGTAGATGAAGGGAACGTTGTAGGGTAAACTATATTTTCCTCAATTACAGGTTTGTCAACCTCTTCAGAATTAGGGTTAGGGAAACCATTTATGGTTAAAAATGAATCCCAATCATCGTTCTGCAACTTCAATTGGTGTGCAAGCATAATTTTTATTAAACCGTGGTGGAAAAGGCTTGAATCCAAGCGTTTCCTTTTATACCTCTTAGTCATTTTGTACAGGCTCCTCCACAGATAATAAGGCATGTTTAAAGGAAACCTTATGAAATTCATGAGCAGACTCAGGTGATAAAGAAACACAAAACCAAAACGGCCTTCACATGTGACAAATTGTTTCAACACTGCAAGGAGACCATGCCATCGGGTTTTCAGTAAGGAGACTGACATACCTTTGTCACAACCATTGATCTTCCGAGATGTAAAGAAAAGACTCCATGGAACCTCTTCTACCTTAGCATTCTTGAACCACTTCTGCCCGCTCGCAGGGAGTCCTGTTGCTTGTCTTAAAAAGTCCTCTGTGACTTCGAGTTGAATGTCCCCCACCTTAGCTTTACATCCATCAAATGAGAGGGTGAATTCCTGAGCAGTCTGTAGGTTGAAACCTTGAAATTTCTCAAGGAAAACGAGTCAATCATGACCCTCGAGGTCCTCTCTGGCATCATCACATAAGAGCAAGGTCTAAGTGTCTTTAGGTTTGACTCTAACAACTGGGGCCATGGGAAATCGACAGGCAATGGCCCAAACACAGTGTGTATGGAGGGTTTGTAAGAGCAGACCAGAGCTATACTCCAAGCCCGAAAATCATCAACAGTCTAAGGTGTATGAGCAGAAAACTCATAACGAAAAGATAAGCATTGTTTGAGATGAATGTGAGGGGTGTTGCAAATCCCAAGACCAAGCTTCGAAATGATGGGCTGATTGTAATCATATTGCCACCTCTCATACAGTACAGGACACGACCAGAGCATTAAAATAAAATGAGTGTGCAACAAAGTGGGTTCGATTGTAAAGTTTGGGAGAGGGAAACTTATAAACCATGGTCTAGTGACAAGGGAGCGTATGACCAAGAACCACACAAAAACATATCAATGCTTAAATTAAAAGGTCCTTTGTTGATCCAAAACAATCCATAAGCATGCTCAAAAAATCAAAACAAAGAGAACAAACTTCATAGCAAGGAACAAGGCTTCATTAATAAAAATTGTAGAGACATTTTGCCTTTCATAAACTTCTCAAATAGAGTGGTGAAACAGCCATAAGTTTTAATGCTTCGATTTCATGCTTTCAATCATGAACGAAGCATGAAAACAAAAACGCTAGGAAAAATCGAAAACTTACAAATGTCGTTTCGTAAATCACTTATGAAGAACAGAAAAATGAACGACTCCAGTTAGGCAGCTACATAGATCATTTATTTGATATAAAAAGTTAAAAATTTGTTGGGTTGCCAACAATGGCAACTTGTTGGGAGAAGCAGTTATCTCTGAATTACTGACGAGTTCAGGTAAGAAAAGTTTGAAAGATTTCAAATCTAAGAACAACTGAAAGGTTATTTGAGAAACTTTGATAATCATGACGTGGTCCATCTTAAGATATATTTCATTAAAAAGAATGAAATCTGGTGACAAACTTCACAAAAGAAAGCCACGATGTTTAAGTTAATGTCTCCAATACTGTTGACAGGGCCACTGTTGCCAGCAGGATCCATAGCCTCGACAGGGATGTCAATTAACCCACTCTGACGTCTGTATCCTGTACAAGAAATTTCAAATCATAATGAAGGATGCTTATGGCCAAAAAACAAGATTTATACCTGAGAATTTTATTCTACCTGACATTGCTTCGCTCCCAGCGGGCCTGTTCAGTACCACGGTGAAGTTGTCTTGGCATCATGCATGCATTTACCCGCTGCCAACAGACCTGTTCAGTATCCCGACGGGTTTACAAACACTTCCCACAACTCTTTGGGAAATTATTCACAATCTGAGATAGTTTTAAAGATATTCAACAGAGCGGGGTGATGCTGAAAATTCCAATTTTCACACAACTTAATATTTTCCAGGCCTTTAATTTTTTTCTTGCATGTCCTTCATTAAGATTTGAAAATAGTTTATTAATAAAACTAATTTTCGAGGACAGGGAGACATCGTTGAGTTGCTTTACTTAAAAGCGGGGACAGCGTAAAGAGCTTTTTAAAGATAGTCATGATTACTCTCAAATGCAAACTGAAACCAAGAAATTGACTCTTAAAAAAAAAACATCTTTAACTAGGCTACGTTTCCAGAAAAACACAACAATTGCTGCTCTGACAGCCCTTGACAGTTATCTCGAAATGAAGCATTATGTTTTCTTCTTCTGAACTAGATTGTAATACAAACATGTTTGACTCAAAAAGGCCAATAAACAAAAAATAAAAGTAAAAACAAACTAGAAAAGAAAACTGAAAGTAAGGAAATCAAAACAGAAAAATATGTACAAGAGGTGTATCGGAGAGTTGTCAAGTGAAATACCTTTTGAGAGCTTGGCCATTCACCGGGAAGGTGTCTGGCTGTCCCTCTAAATTCTATAGGTGGAAAGAACTGGGACCTAGTTTTTCAGCAATTAAGAACGGGCCCAACCACAGGTTTTGGAACTTAATATGCTCGCCCTTACCCTCATGAGGTTTGTCCCACTTGAGGACAAGATCACCTACCTCAAAATTTTTGTTTGAGGCGGAATTTGAATCGAACCAACTTTTGACAATAAGTTGATGTTGATCCAGTTTTTGTTTTTCTTGAACTCTTACCTCTTCTAACTTCAGTAAAGCATTAATCCGACTTTCCAGAGGAGGATAGTCTTCTTCTTGAAAATTTTGCGATAGCTGCAGAGATGGAAGAAGAACGTGTGGTGGAATAATTGCTTCCCTACCGTAAACGAGGAAAAAGGGAGAATTACCAACAACAATTTTGGGAGTTACCCTGTCAGCCCAGATTGCATTGAATAGTGCATTGTGCCAGTTTTTATGTTTTTCGGAGACCGTCCTCTTGAGGATCTTAATCAGGTTTTTGTTTGTCGATTCCGCCAAACCATTTCCTTGGGGATAATAGCTGGCAGAATATTTTAGTTTTATCCCTTTTTCTAAAGAAAAAGCACTCATGTCGAGAGACAAAAAATAGGAAGCATTATCGAACACTAGACATTCAGGAATGTCGAAACGAGTGATAATGTTTGAATTAAGGAAGGATATTACCTGACTGGTATTTACCACTTTTAATGGTGCAACCTCAGACCATCTAGTGAAATAGTCTGTCGCTGTAATGATGTATTTATGCTGCTGCGAGGAGGTGGGGTTAATTGGGCCAATGATGCCAAGACCCCATTGTTGGAAATGGAAATCCACCGAAACAGGTTGCAGCAGGAATGCTGCCTTCTGTACTCGTCCAGAGGCCTTTTGACAGATTACACATTTGCGGCATAACGCATGGGCATATTTGAAAAGAGTGGGCCAGTAATACCCCGCCCTTAATACTTTGTGGCCAGTAGTGTCTCCACTGAAATGCCCACCAGCTTCCCCTGCATGTAATTCTGATAAGACTTTATCTGCTTCATCTCTCGCCAGACAATGCATAAGGATTCCATCAAAATTTTGGCGAAACAATATACCATTCACCAGTTGGAAAGGTGCAGATTTTAATCTCAATGCTCTCCTCTTTTTTGGATCAAGGTGACGAGGAGTTGATCCGTGTGTTAGATAAAACTTAATGTCATCATACCAAGGGCTTGTAGGACTCTATACACAATAGATTTGATTTTGATTATGTTGATCTTCAATTAATATATCAGTTTGATTATGTTGTTCTATTGTTGAATCAAAAACTAATTTACATAAGCCTTGGCCTCTAACAATTTGTGTTGGAGTAATCTCAAGGTCATATTCTTGTAAGGATGTGACCCAGTTTTCCCGTTTCTCACCCAGTTCTTTCTGTACGAACAAATTCCTGACAGCGGGGTAAGGAACAATAACTTTCGTTCTTGATTTTAGTAGATAGGATCGAAAATGTTTTACTGCTTTAAAAACAGTGTAAGCTTGATGATCTACAGCTGGATAATTTAGCTCTGCCCCCTTAAAGGCTAAGCTTATAAAGGCAATAGGCACTTCGTTGTTTTTAGCATTATTTTGGGTCAGTACCGCAGCATAAGATCGATCGGAGGCAAACGTGTAAAGAGTGAAATCTCGCGAAAAGTTAGGGCTTATTAGGGATGGAGCCTATACTATGTCTTTCTTTATTAAGTCAAAAGCTTGACTTTCTAGAGGTTCCCAATGGTATTGCATATCCTTTTTTATTAAATTTTGAAATGGCCTGACCATTTCTGAAAAACTTGAAACGAACCTTCTAACAAAATTTATCTGTCCTAAAAAGGATTGCATAGACTTTTTGGAAGAGGGGGGAGGGAGTTTTGAAATGACTTGAGTCCTCTCAGGGTCAATGATCATCCCTTCATTGGATACTATGAATCCGAGCAACTTGCCATGTTTCACTGCAAAGACAGATTTTTTGGGATTAAGAGAGATACTGTACTTACGACATCATTGTAGAACAGATCTCAGATGAGCTAAATGATCTCCTTTATTCATTGAGAAGACAGTGACATCCTCTAGATAGACTACTGCAGATTGATTGATTATACCGTGAAAAGCGATATCCATCGCTCTCTGGAAAGTGGCACCGACATTTATAAGCCCAAAGGGCATCTTTCTGTAAGCACAGGTACCCCATGGAGTATGGGATGTGGTTTTCAGCTGGTCTAGGGGAGACATGAGGACTTGGTTATACTCTGAAAAGGCATCTAACAGTGACAATCTTTCAGAACCGGATACCTGCTGGAGAATCTGTTCCATGGGAGGAATAGGGTAGTTGTCTTTATCAGATGCTCGGTTTAAATTTCGAAAATCGACACATAGTCGGATTTCACCGCTTTTCTTCCTCACAAGGACAAGGTTAGAGACCCATTGTGTATGTCTTACCGAGAAGATTATTTTTGCATTCAATAGTTTGTTTAGTTCCTTCTTGACTGTTGGTTCAAGTTTTGGGTGCATCTTTCTCAACTTCTGTTGAAAAGGTTGAGTATGGGGTTTCATGGGAATAATGTGTTGTATGATGTTAGGATCGAAGGTTTTTAAATTATCATATGTCCAAGCAAAGACATCCTTAAATTCTTTAAACAACTTAATAAAGGCTGACTTCTCTTGCTCAGAACATCACGTTCCCAAATTGATACATTGTGGATTATCCTTAGTTCCTAGATTCACTTTTTCATGGGTGAAAGAAGAACTATCTGTTTTACAATTTACTGATTTTCTGAATTTATCATTCAAATCATAAAAATTTTCTAATCTTACCATAGATTTTGGGATAGAATTTACTAGATCTGATGTTGATTCAGGAGATCTTGGGTCCGATATTACCGTAAAATTGTGAAGGTCTTTGTCACGGGTGCCTTCATCGATAACCACACCTTGGAAAGTATCTTCCATGTGCAGGAAACTCGTGATCTATTGATCATCATCGAAAACTCTCCAATTAGTGATGTTGTCCGGGACGGATGGTCTGAACAATAACTCAACGGAAAACGTGTTTGGAGAAAGGCCTTCTGTGAGCAAAATTTTAGAAGCAACATTAGCCAACAAGTCAGCCTCAGAATTATTCAATCTCGGAATAGAATTAATGTTAAATGCAGAAAATTTGTTCATCAGATTCCATACCTCAGCTTGATAACTTTTCAGGTGTGGAGATAGGCAATGAATGGAGTTTTTTACCTGTCTGACCACAATTTTTGAATCACCGAAAACCATTAAATTCTGAACTCTTAAATCTAGTGTCTTTCTGAGACCTTGCAGGAGTGCCTCGTATTCAGCCGTATTGTTCGTGCATTCAAATTCTAATCGGCAAGTGATCAAAATTTTGTTACCTGCTGGGTCTATGAGCACACATCCTGCCCCGGCTCCTTCTTTAGATTTGGATCCATCAAAGTAAAGAGACCAGATATGATTCTCATCAGTTGTATCTGACACCTTAGAGAGAACTATTGACTGTTTGCATATCATGAGTTCGGATCACTGTTCCGGGTCAGTAATGGTAGAAGTTTCAGCCACGAAGTTGCCGAAAAAGGTGTTCATCCCCTGCATTTCGGGTGAATTGGCGGAAGCAGTGAATGTTTCATTAGGATCATTTAAATCAGTTACCGTAAGCTTGAGGTAACACTCACGATTGATCTTAATTCTGTTAGGCTTTCCATTCTCTGGCAGCCACAAATGAGACCAATTTGTCGCAAAGTAACCATGCAGTTGTTCAGACCAATCCCTACTTAAAAATAAGCCATATACTTTAGGGATATCAACGACAATAATATCAATAATCTAGTGGAATTTAGGATTAGATGATAATCTGATAAGGACATTTTTTAATTCACCTATTACCTTAACACTGGTCTGATCAAGATGAATAATTTTTAGACTGGAAGGTTGAACTTCAGCATTGATTTTTTGGCAGACAGACCAAGGCATTACATTTGACGATGCACCAAAATCTACCATACAATTATGTACATTCCTATTGAAAATTTCAAAAGTCAACAAAAAGGGTGGGACATTTCTGCCAGTATTAACAATAGAAGTTTGTTGGTTTTTAGTCGCAACCCCTAGAACTATTTTATCTACATTTGTTACGTTTTTAACAGCAAGGTCTCTTTTATCAGAGGGTTTTATTGTCGTTTTAATGGAGACCTTTTGAGGTGTTTTAGGGCTGTTTTCTGCAACTTTGTTGCTATTCAGATTGTTGTTTTCTGCAATATTCTGAAGCATCTTTTGCAGAATAAAAGGAAATTTCAATAATTCATAAACATGAATGTTAGCTCTAAGTTTTTTAAGGTCTTCAATCAAATCGTATTCTAAACTTGGAGTTGTTGAATTCTGTTTAGTTTCAATTTGTTTAAATTGTTTTTGGGGTGTATTAGTTCCAATTTCAGAAGAGGATTTATTCGTTGTTTTGCTTCTGGTATTGTAAGGATGCACTGTTTCAAAATTGGCTTGAAAGATACTATCCGAAAATTGCCCGAAGATGTTGGGAGAGGATACGTCCTCTTCCACTATTTCTTGTTCAACCACGTCTTCAGAAATCTTGGGGGGAACTAAGTTATCATGTGCTTACAGAATTGTCTGGATAACATACTGTATGCTTTCTAGATTAAGGCCTTCGGAATTCAAGTTGGGTCGGTTTGTTGGAAAAAGTTTTCTAAACGGGGGTTTGTAAGGCCCTTTGCATGAAGAAGCTTCTTCAACTGATCTCCTTAAATCTACCACTTGATTTGAAAATTTCTGAACAACCTTATGTAAACTTTCCAGATCTGAATCGTCTGATTGAGTTTTGGTTTGGGGAGGTCTAGGAAGAATTTCTATTTTCTTCTTGGAAGATGAAGTAATCTCTGCCTCATTACAGATATTGTCTTTTAGGCTTAGAATATCTTTCTCAATTTGGCTTGCCTCCTCGAAGGTTTCTGATAATGTTGCTTTCTTAGACCTTTTTACCCAGATTGTTATGTTCTGGTGTAGGGCTTTGGTGTAGTATGTGACAATAAGATTTTCAGCAAGCATTGAATCAGTGGGGATTCAATTTTTTAATGTTAGAAACCTTTGATTAAAGTCTTTTATTTTTTCCTTGGGGTTCATCTTTAAACTGGAGAGTTCCATGACTAAGACTTCGGGAGATTTGTCATCTCTGAATTTCTCAAGGAAACAAGATTCGAATCTATCCCAAGATACAATGGTGTGGGGTTGTTGGGCAAAATACCAAGTAGATGCGTTGCCTTCAAATGTGTACGAAAATATTCTACACACTACATCTTTGTGTTCTATGCTATGGAGTCTAATGGCTAGCATGAATTTTTTGATGTGATCCTCAATGATCTGCTTGGAATCTTGATCAGATTTAGGGAGCCATTTCTCCGGATGTTTAGGCAGGGGATGTTGGGGTCCAGGTATGGCCACTTCATCTTGATCGAGCCAAGCTCTGGTGGGATTGTTTGGATTTGCCATAGGTGTGGGTGGTGTCGAAGGATGAGATTAAGAACTACCTTCATCCGATGACTCTTCTCCTGAAGAGGAGGGAGATGAAGGCGGTGGTGATGGTGGGATACCAGATCCTCTGGTTGCAGAAGTGAGGATGTGATCTGGATCTGTAGGATTTAGGGTAAGACCAGTGCCTTCAAGTTTCTCTCTAATATCAGAAAAATTTAGCGGTTGATTCAGTGGCCGACCTGGTTGCCTGATACAGGCCAAAGCACCGTGTGTCCTTAGAAGTGACAGACGAACAATTTCTTGTACGTCGGACCCTGTGGGGTTTGGCGTTACTAGCTCAACGGTGATTTGTGGATTTTTGGTTGATGTAGTTGTTGTTTGAGAGGTAATGTTGTTGTCGGCATGACTTCTTATTACTATAGGTGAGTGAGTGTTTGGGGGAGGAGTCTTTCGACCTCCACGTGCCATCAATAGTGTTCAAGCCCTCCTTCTAGCGCCATTTGTTGATGAGCGAAAATGATCGTCCGTCAATTGGAAGAACGACTCTGGTCTGGGGTTGTCTAAATAACCCAAGCCATTTGGTGTAACTCGTTCTGACGGGTTTAATGGCTCCATTGGCCAATCTAAAAGTCCTAAAGGAAACAAATAAATAAATGAAATAACTAACTAATTACTAATCACTAATATATATATTTACATGTATGTATATAACTATAATATTTACACAACAGATTCGTTTTTCTAATTTATGTGCATGTTATACAAGTGAGAGTTTTAATCTAAAGTCGTGAAAATCTATAAAAAGATGGCTTCTTTAACAAAAAGCAGATACAGAAAACATATAAACTATTTTTATTTTTTCCTTAAGTTATCAAAGACTAAACAAAAAATAATATATTATGAAACATAAATACGTGAACATTCAAAGTTAGGTCACACATAAGAGTTTCAAAGACAAATAAAAGATAAAAGAATTAAACTAACCTATTAATGAATTGTTCGTCGTGCATCCAATCATCTGTATGATCATGAAATGTCCAGCCAGCTTGTCCAAGAGTTAAACCTGCAGTGAACTTTTACACTGTTTGGAATAAATGCAAAACAGTATCAACTGTTGGATTTTAATGACAGAACGATAAGACACAAATAATAACTGCGATGTTTGTGATTGCAAGCAAAAACGCATAAGATAAATCTAACTTGTAACACCTGCTTTTAATCATTCAACAAAATTAAAGATAAACCTTATCATTTGAATTGAACGAGCGATCACTATTTTTTTTTTTATAACTGAAGCATTCAAATGTGGACTGTATTTAAAGAAATTATCTTGACGACATAATAATTTGTGAAGACAAAAGCTATCAACAATCATTGAATTATCAAGATAAACAAACCATAGACGACAACAATATTTACAGATAGCTAAAGCAGAAATGTAAACATATGTTTTGTCCAAATTCGTGTATAAGCTGTCCACCTTTAGCCCCAGGCCAAGATGTCTTGATTACAAAAAAATAATGAGTTTTTAAAGCCTTCAGAAAGGTAACTGTCTTATATTCTAAGATCAGATATCGATTACAAAAATAAAGGGGGGATACAACCACCCAGATCATACTAAATCTTCTAAAGCTAAAAAAAGTTTATTCCTGTTTATACAAAAATGTATCATAGATATGGCTAACAAGCCCCAAAATATTTCAAATCACTTGGTCACCATGAACTCCTAGATAATAAAAAAAAAGATAAAATAGAGAAATTTAGATACATATTTAACCATAATTTTGCAAATTTTGAATTAGAAAACACTGGCTACAGAATTTGCTGATTTTGTAGCTAGTCTATTTTAAAAATGAAATCTAACCTATTCAATAAACAAAATCATCTAATTTATTTAATAAACAAAATATAACACTATTTTAAGACAAAAGGAAATCTTACCTCTAACTGTAAAATCAGATCATATCACATGATCTCAGAATTTATTATTGTTGTTGCAGTCTTGACAATTTTTTAAATGACATTCCCTGTAGTTTTCATACGTTTCCCTTGTTTCTGAATGGTAGACTGGAGCCTGCGATTTTCATTCTTTAAAGGATCGACTTGATTGTTAAGGGCTTTGATCTGTGACTATAAAATAGGTATATCGGTGTAGTACTTGTCAATTCAGAATAGGCAAGCTTCACATTGTGGTTGTGCGGCAATCACTTGAGAATTCCCATGGTTGTGCATCAGAACGCCCCCAACATGGACTATAGATTTGTTACCCAATTTAATACATGAAAACCCTTCACTATGTTTTAGACAATGCGGTAGGTTATCGACAAAGTCGTAAGACTGATCGAGGTCTGGCTTGAAAGAAAGAGGGTCTTCTTCAGCAAGAAATCTATCAATCTCGGAATCCGAACTTTCATGGATCTCGATCATCTTGATCGAGCTCACATGAGGGTTTGTTTTGTTTCAGAGCTTTCTCAAAATCAACCTTCCAGCTCTCTTATTCTTAAAACCCAAATCAACATCACCTTTAAACGACTTGCCCACAGGTCTTTTTGCATTTTTGACAGAGACGTTAGGCTGTACATCTTGCTCATGGGTCTACTCAGCAATTTTTGGATCGGGTAAAGGCTTACTGTGGGTGGCCGTAACACAGGTCTGGGTAGATGAAGGGAACGTTGTAGGGTAGACTATAGTTTCCTCAATTACAGGTTTGTCAACCTCTTCAGCGTTAGGGTTAGGGAAACCATTTATGGTTAAAAATGAATCCCAATCATCATCCTGCAACTTCAATTGGTGTGCAAGCATAATTTTTATTAAACCGTGGTGGAAAAGGCTTGAATCCAAGCGTTTCTTTTTATACCTCTTAGCCATTTTGTACAGGCTCCTCCACAAATAATAAGGCATGTTTAAAGGAAACCCTATGAAATTCAAGAGCAGACGCAGGTGATAAAGAAACACAAAACCAAAACGACCTTCACATGTGGCAAATTGTTTCAACACTGCAAGGAGACCATGCCATTGGGTTTTCAGTAAGGAGACTGGCATACCTTTGTCACAGCCATTGATCTTCCGAGATGTAAATAAAAGACTCCATGGAACCTCTTCTACCTTAGCATTCTTGAACCACTTATGTCCGCTCGCAGGGAGTCCTGTTGCTTGGCTTAAAAAGTCCTCTGTGACTTCGAGTTGAATGTCCCCCACCTTAGCTCTACATCCATCAAATGAGACGGTGAATTCCTAAGCAGTCTGTAGGTTGAAACCCTGAAATTTCTCAAGGAAAACGAGTCAACTGTGACCCTCAAGGTCCTCTCTGGAATCATCGCATAGGAGCAAGATCTGAGTGCCGTTAGGTTCGACTCTAACAACCGGGGCCATGGGAAATCGACAGGCAATGACCCAAACACAGTGCGTATGGAGGGTTTGTAAGAGCAAACCAAAGCTATACTCCAAGCCCGAAAATCATCAACAGTCTAAGGCGTATGAGCAGAAAACTCATAACGAAAATATAGGCATTATTTGAGATGAATGCGAGGGGTGTTGCAAAGCCCAAGACCAAGCTTCGAAATGATGGGCTGACTGTAATTGTATTTTCACCTCTCATATAGTACAAGACATGACCAAAGCATTAAAATAAAAGGAGTGCGCAACAAAGTGGGTTCGATTGTAAAGTTTGGGAGAGGGAAACTTATAAACCATGGTCTAGTGACAAGGGAGCGTATGACCAAGAACCACACAAAAACATATCAATGCTTAAATTACAAGGTCCTTTGTTGATCCAAAACAATCCATAAGCATGCTCGAAAAGTCAAAACAAAGAGAACAAACTTCATAGCAAGGAACAAGGTTTCATTAATAAAAATTGTAGAGACATTTTGCCTTTCATAAACTTCTCAAATAGAGTGGTGAAACAGCCATAAGTTTTCATGCTTTCAATCATGAACGAAGCATGAAAACAAAAATGCTAGGAAAAACCGAAAACTTACAAATGTCGTTTCGTAAATCGCTTATGAAGAACAGAAAAATGAACGACTCCAGTTAGGCAACTACATAGATCATTTATTTGATATAAAAAGTTAAAAATATGGTGGGTTGCCAACAACTCCCTACCGAATATGCATCAGCATATTCCTGCAAACTCAAGTCTACATTGGAGGCATATCTCATGCCATATCCAACTGTGCCTCGTAGATATCTCAATACATGCTTCGCTTCTATCTAGTGAGTCTGTCTCGGCTGACTCATGAACTGACTAAGTACATTCACTGCATAGAATATATCAGGTCTGGTGTTAACTAGATACATCAATGGTCTAATCAGCCATTGGTACAAATGTGGACCAATCTCTCCTAAATTAGTAGAAGCATCATTCATTTTCACCATGGATTTGCACTCTGTTATACCAAACTTCTTCAATATCTCCACTGTATATTTTCCTTGACTCGGGAAAATCTCATCATTTCTCTACCATACTTCTAGTCTCAAGAAGTAGTGCATAATATCCAGATCCTTCATCTCGAAATCAGAAGTCAATTTTCGCTTGCATTCAATAATAAGTCTTTATGAAGTGGTAAGGAATAAATCATCCACATACAGGGCCAAGATCAGGCACTCTTCACCTACAATATGATAATATAGGTTTGGATCAACAACACTCTTGCTGAAACCCAAACTCATCAAGAATCCATCCATCTTCTCGTACCAAGCATGAGGTTTTTGCTTTAGTCCATACAAGGATTTCCTCAACCTGTACACATGAGATTTCTCGTCATATATCACGAATCCCTCTGGTTGCTCGATGTAAACTTCTTCCTCAATCTCACCATTGAGAAAGACTGTCTTTACATCCATCTGATGTAGTTTCCAACTCATGAATGATAGTATGGATGGAAGTGTATCAGGCTATTGGCTCAAATGTCTCATCATATTCAACTCCCTCTACTTGTGAGAATCCTCTGGCTACAAATATCTCTTTGTATTTCTTGACACTTCCATCAGTTGCATGCTTGATCTTATAGATCCACTTGGAAGTCACTACAGACTTCCCTTTTGGTATCAGAACAATATCCCATACATCATTTTTCAATATGGATTGATATTCTTCTATTATGGCATCTTGCCATACTTTCTCACCTATCACTTCTCCATGAAAAGAAGGCTTATAATCAATGATGTGGCTCATGGATAAAAAGTATCTCGAAAATCTATTTGGTCTCTTTCTCTCTCGGGATGTGCCTTGAGGGGTTGCATGTCCCTCTGCCTCCTGCGGAGTTTATCTATCCTAGGTAGGCCTTTTATGCCCTACTGCAATATCTTTGGGGATATCAACTGGAGCAACTAGATCAACTAGAACAACTGGATCAACTGGAATAATGGGTGTCTCCCTCTGAACTATTGAAGGGGGAGAAGGTATTGTCTTACTGTCAATATCCATCTGAGATTCTCTGGATCTTTGAAAGGATATCTCTTCTTCAAAGATAACATCTCTGCTAACCTTAATCTGTCTCTGACCAAGGATGTAGATCTGATATGCCTTCGAAGATTCATTGTATCCCACAAATATACCCTTTCTCCCTGAAGGGTCTAGTTTGGATCTCTTCTCTTTGGGCACATGAAAATACACTAGGCACCCAAATATCCTGAAGTGTCCAATATCAGGCTTCACTCCGGTGAAGGATTCTTCGGGAGTTATGTTCGTTATGTTCTTCAAAATCTGGTGAGGACTCATGTTCTGAACATATACTGTTGTCATGCATTCTTCTTCCCACAGAGTCATAGGTAGACTCTGATCGTGTATCATCGCTTTGGTTGTCTCGATGATGGTTTTGTTCTTCCTCCTTCTCAAATGGTTTTGACTCCCTCTGAGTCAAGTGACTCCCTCTGAATTATGAAGGGTAAACATCTTCCTTTGTTGTTAACCTGCCTGGAACAAGAAAACAACTGAAAGGAAGAAAGACAAGAATATCTCCTAGAGGAGAATAATGAATATATCTCTAGAATCAAAACAATTTAAGGATTGTTGTCACAACTACAATGCCTACTTGCAATGTAGCAAACTTTTATAAATGTAGGTTTAGAGGCATGATAATTAAAACAATCAAACCTGGAGTCTTCACTTCCAGTGCGTTGTTCCTATGAATGCACTGAGATCCTTCTGGATCCATGATTGCAGCAAAGGTTCCTTCCTCCTACAAGTACCCTCATGACAATGATACAAATAATATATACAAGTGCATACCTATGAGTGTTGATATGAATTCTCCAATGGCACCTAGATGATCTCTGATCTCTGACATCTTCATGAAGAAGATATCAACGGTGTCACCCTTTTTTCATCTTGATATTTTGAAGTTGGTCCTTCAATGTAAGGGTTTGAGTAGATGATTATCTTCCTTGACGTCATCTTCCTTCCTTTCTTCCTTCTCTTCCTCGATAGTTGTCTCTGGTAAACCTTTTTGTATCACACACAATAAGTCTTCCTCTTCAAGGGTGACCTGAAGTCTTGACTTCTAGGAATTGAAGTTTCTTGATCCATCAAGCCTATCTGTCGGATATCAGAATAACATGCAAGCTGTCGGATCGTGTCTCAGCAGCCCAGAGGACGAACTGCGGACAGCGTGCCCATGGGATCCTCGGATCAAAGGATTCTTCTTCTTTCAGAGTGGACTCAGTATCAGCTTGTCCAAGATCGGACAATTTCTTTCCGACGTTAGGAAGCTCCGGGACACGATTCCGAGCAGCCTGTGTGGGGTTGAACTGTACAATGGTTTTCTTATGCGTTATGTAAAAGCTTCAAGTGCTTATTTGGGAAAACAAGAGAATTCAGTAGACATCGAAATAACGTACTATCGGGCCAAGGATCCCAGCAGCCCCAGACTGTATGAAGATGTGTTGGAGGAGATTGAGCAAATGGCGCTCATGAAATATGGAGCTCTGCCTCACTGGGGAAAAAACCGAAACATTGCCTTTGATGGGGTCATGAAAAAATATATGAAATATGATGGTTTTCTATCAGTCAAAAACCAGTACGATCCTAACGGACTTTTGTCCAATGATTGGACTAACGATGTTTCGGGAATAGGGAAGGCGGGAGTGATCATATGGAAGGATGGATGTTCTCTGGAAGGACTCTGCGTGTGCTCCGAAGACTCGCACTGTGCACCCACAGAAGGCTACTTCTGCAAACCTGGCAGAATCTATAGCGAAGCACGTGTTTGCAGATTTCAGGGATCTTGATATCATAGGTAACCTCATATCCCAGTTTTTGGTATCACCTCAGGTCATAAAGATATTTTTTTCTTTTTCTTTAGTTTCTGTTCAAAGAGGTTGTATCCAGTGCCCGGAATAAAAGTTTCAGGACCATAGTGATTTTCAGGAAAGACGGAACAGAAGAAAAAAAAATCAATCATTTACCAATGTTTAATTCATAAGAAATGTTATTTTCAAAAGGCAAGAAAGAAAAAGAAATGTTATTTTGGGAAGAAAGAAAGTATTTATTTTTAAAGTCTACAACTAAAAATCGTTTATGGTATAGATTGTTTTTCCATCTAGTTTTTGTATTCGACTCTTTTTCTGTGAAGTTTTGCAATAATCGTTCCCAACTTTTCTACAAACTCTTCGATGTCTTTTAAGGCTTCACATTCTAAAATGAAATGTTTTTTCTAAATGTTTTGTTGTTTCCACTTTTCCACTTTTCCGGAAGAGCACAAAATACGTACTCTTTCCTCTCACATTTCTTCTGGCCTTTTCCAGCGCCCTGTTTCACAACGGACTTGATGAGAATTAGTCCTTAATTGAGCAATAAGAATTTTAGATATCCAAGAAATATTAGTCCTTTTGCTGATGATTATGAGTGGGGTTAAACTCTTCAATGTAGTACTTCTTCTTTCTCTCTAGCTCTTTCTCCCAAGTACATTTGTGGAACTTATCCATAACAAAAGTTTTTATCTCCTTACTGGTTGTAGGACACATGCTCAAGCTAATGCCCCATTTACTTTATTTTGCTGCATCCTAGTCTTTTTTCTTCTGCACAATCTATCACTAAACACAATCTTAGGCCATCTACCCCCTTCTATTTGCTCAATTTTTTTTAAATACTTTATGACTCGCACCATAGAAATTGCTTCAATAAAAACAGATTTCTTTTATAGTGTCTTCATAAATATTATTACTCTTTAATTATCCCCGAACTGCGTGGTCTTTGACGAATGGTTGTATTTAAATCAGGAGACCATCGTACAACCTAAAATAATGCAAATTATGTTGGCCAGCAATATACAGCGTGTCAGTACGGGATATATCCAGCATATATATTAAGGTGATTTGATGGTATATATACCGCCAGCGTTGAATGCCTTTTTAGCAGGCTGCTTATTGTTGACCATTATGTTAAAATCTATATTTTCTAAAAATTCATTTGTACGTATTTTCTAAATTCTTTCTTTTGCACAATCTATCACTAAACACAATCTTAGGCCATTTACCCTCTTCCATTTGCTCATTTTTTTTCAAATACCTTATAACTCACACCATAGCAATTGCTTCAATAAAAACAAATTTCTTCTATAGTATCTTCATAAATATTATTACTCTTTAATTATCCCCGAACTGCGTKGTCTTTGACGAATGGTTGTATTTAAATCAGGAGACCATCGTACAACCTAAAATAATGCAAATTATGTTGGCCAGCAATATACAGCGTGTCAGTACGGGATATATCCAGCATATATATTAAGGTGATTTGATGGTATATATACCGCCAGCGTTGAATGCCTTTTTAGCAGGCTGCTTATTGTTGACCAATTATGTTAAAATCTATATTTTCTAAAAATTCATTTGTATTTGTACGTATTTATGTTGAAATGACTTATTTTCATTTGTATGTATTTATTTTCATTTGTATGTATTTATGTTGAAATGACTTATTATATATGTGTGGATAACATGATTTTATATTTCAATCCTGGTATGATCAACTCAAACTACAAATTATTAATAAATTATGTTAAATTTAATATCTATATTTTTGATATTAATAAATTATCTTAAATTTAAAATCTATATTTTCGAATGATTCATTCAGGTTGAAATGACTTATTATATATGTTGATAACATGATTTGATATTTGAATCCGGGTATATCCTAAAACAAAAAACAACTCAATCTACAAACTATTTTTAAATTATGTTAAATTTTTTTTAAGTTTTAGATTTTTTTCCCCGGTTATTCTCATTGAAATTTCGTAGTGTAATTGTTAAAAAAATAAAACTCAATTATGTTAAATTTTTTAAAAGTTTTAGATTTTCTATTTTTTTTTTCTCCTTTTATTCTCATTGAAATTCAGTAGTGTAATTGTTAAAAACATAAAACTCTCGGAATGTTAAAAACATAAAACTTATATATAATTTATTAATTTTAACTATTAAAATCTACAATTTCAACTATTTTTAAATTTCTTACCCAATTTTATATAAAACTTTTAAAAAATTATACCAAAATATGAAAAACTTAGAACATTTAAACTACCTTCAAATTTATTTTTCTCCATATTTCGATCTGTAGCACACCCATTTCGGAAATCTGGGCTTATTCGCACTGTGATACCCATTTGTACACACCATTTGTACAAAGCTCATACATATATCATATATCCCATGCATTCCATATTAATTCGTATACATATCATTACTGCTATAATTAAACAATCCATAGCATTCCATATTAATTCGTATACACAGTGGAAAACATGATAACATTTACAGTAGAGACATGATAAAATGTGATAAAACATAGTTAGACACTTATCTTGTAACAATGGTGGGATCCACCAACCAAATGCAAGCCTTCCACGAACCTCCCAGCCTTAGACCGCACTGTTCATCAACTCAGCAGTGGGTCACCCCTGAGCTGGGACTAAGCTCCACCCCAAGGCAAGGAATCTAGGCTCAAGCTGAGGTTACAGGGAAAACAGTCACACACAACCACAAGGACGGAATGCTCTCCCAAGAATCTCTCACGCTCACTGCCCACAAACCCTCATTCCCCACATGCCTGTTCCACCCCAGGAGAATGCACCTTCTCTGTCACCTGGACAGTCCTTCGGCTGCCAATCTCCCTTACCTTGGGTTACAGGAACAGACCGGACCGGAAGTCTCCG
>ML794720.1:122552-144129 GCA_009831015.1 Picea engelmannii | reverse complement strand
AGCCAGATATCAAAAGATAAACATACATGAATGAATGAGAAGAGGCCCTTGCCTTTCCTTTATAATTTTTGGCTCACCTTGTCCCTCCAAAGTGACTTTCATTTTATTAATATTTAATTAATTAATTAAATCACTTTAATTAACTAATTAACCTTTTTACCTTTGAAAAGCTCCTTATCTCTCCTTATGGCTTCCCTGGCCATTGAAAGTCACTTCTAGCCATCCCATCTTGTAGTGTTGCTCCTCCCAATTCCAATGAGCTATTACACTGAGAGGTTCCTTCAAGTAATGTGCCCAAAATGACCTCTTTAGTGATTTCAATTAACTTATAGCTCAAAATAGTCAAAATCATGGAAATCGTCGGAATGCAACGAAACCAAAGACAACCTGTGTGGAATGGCTCATAATGATGGAATATGATCATCAATGCAAGCTGAACCCCACAATGCCTCTCAAATACCCCTGTACTCGCTATAACATCCATCTGGCTACTTTGGTCATCATAAATCTCTACACTGGGATAATGTCCCAAAGTGGGGACATTTCAAAGATCGACCTCAATAACTCAGAATATAATTAATAATTACCATATTAATTATCTTTTACATCAATTATATTTCACTTTATGGTGGGGTCAACCTGTACCCTTTACATCACAATTAGGGTTAAAGGTAAATCTAACTCTTAGACAATATAGAAAGGGATATCACACAACCACTAGTGCTCAGTCACTAGTGGCACGTCCACATGTGCTCAACCACAAGGACGTCCAATTCAACAGATCTCTATCTCACTGAGTCACACAGAAGAATCATCTGGACACGCACTCAATAGTGCTCAGCCACGAGGATCATGTCCACATGTGCTCAGCCACAGGGACGTCCTACTCAACAGATCTCTATCTCATTGATTCTCACAAGAGAATCATATGGAGTACCACATCGTCTCAAATCTCTACACAAAGGAGAAGAATAAACCCATCACATGAGATGCTTCACCAACTCATGGGCATCTTTCCCACACATGGGCACACAACGTTCCATATCCATCTCAGAGAGGAACAACACACCCATCTCATGGGCACACCCAACTCATGGGCTCTCTCACAAGCTGACTCACTCAGTCTATGTTCTGGAGGATGTCTCACACAGCTGTAATCATCAACACTCCCTCTCATCTAGGGAGACATTCTCCACCAGGCCAAGTCTCTCAACGAAGTACTCAAACTTCGTCTTGCAAAGCGGTTTGGTGAAATATCTACAATCTACTCATGTGTAGGAAGGTACTGCACATGTATTGTTTTTCTCTGCACCATGTCTCTGATATAATGATATTTTATCTCAATGTGTTTCGATCTATCATGAAACACAAGTTTCTCAAAGAGCTTCACACAACTCTGTTTATCACAATGCATAATGGTAGGATCCATCTCATGATCAAATAAATCTCTCAGAGCTTGTCAAGCCACACTACTTCGTGGACTACCACACTCAATGATGTATACTCTTCTTCTGAGGTACTCAAGGCCACATAGCTATGTTTCCTACTGCACCAGGAAATCATGGCAGACCCCAAGGTAAAACAACAACCAGATGTGCTCTTCTGGTCGACTTCACTCTTGTTGACGGGCGAAAATGACCATCCATCAATTGGAAGAACGAGTCTGGTCTAGGGTTGTCTAAATAACCCAAGTCGTTTGGTGTAACTCGTTCTGACGGGTTTAATGGCTCCGTTGGCCAATCTAAAAGTCTTAAAGGAAATAAATAAATAAATGAAATAACTAACTAATTACTAATCACTAATATATATATGTACATGTATGTATATAATTATAATATTTACACAACAGATTCGCTTTTCTAATTTATGTGCATTTTATACAAGTGAGAGTTTTAATCTAAACTCGTGAAAATCTATAAAAAGATGGTTTCTTTAACAAAAAGCAGATACAGAAAACATATAAACTATTTTTTGTTTTTCCTTAAGTTATCAAAGACTAAACAAAAAAGAATATATTATGAAACATAAATACGTGAACATTCAAAGCTAGGTCACACATAAGAGTTTCAAAGACAAATAAAAGATAAAAGAATTAAACTAACCTATTAATGAATTGTTCATCGTGCATCCAATCGTCTGTATGATCATGAAATGTCCAGCTAGCTTGTCCAAGAGTTAAACCTGCAGTGAACTTTTACACTGTTTGGAATAAATGAAAAAAAGTATATCAACTGTTGGATTTTAATGACAAAACGATAAGACGCAAATAATAACTGTGATGTTTGTGATTGTAAGAAAAAACGCATAAGATAAATCTAACTTGTAACACCCGTTTTTAATCATTCAACAAAATTAAAGATAAACCTTATCATTTGAATTGAACGAGCGATCACTATTTTTTTTTTATAACTGAAGCATTCAAATGTGGACTGTATTTAAAGAAATTATCTTGACAACATAATAATTTGTGAAGACAAAAGCTATCAACAATTATCGAATTATCAAGATAAACAAACCATAGACGACAACAATATTTACAGATAGCTAAAGCAGAAATGTAAACATATGTTCTGTCCAAATTCGTGTATAAGTTGTCCACCTTCAACCCCAGGTCAAGATGTCTTGATTACAAAAAAATAATGAGTTTTTAAAGCCTTCAGAAAGGTAATTGTCTTATCTTCTGAGATCAGATATTGATTACAAAAATAAAGGGGGGATACAACCACCCAGATCATACTAAATCTTCTAAAGCTAAAAAAAGTTTATTCATATTTATACAAAAATGTATCATAGATATGGCTAACAAGCCCCAAAATATTTCAGATCACTTGGTCACCATGAAATCCTAGATATCCTGAAAAGAAAAGATAAAATAGAGAAATTTAGATTCATATTTAACCATAATTTTGCAAATTTCGAATTAGAAAAGACTGGCTACAGAATCTGCTGATTTTGTAGCTAGTCTATTTTAAAAATGAAATCTAACCTATTCAATAAACAAAATCATCTAATTTATTTAATAAACAAAATATAACACTATTTTAAGAAAAAAGGAAATCTTACCTCTAATTGTAAAATCATATCATATCACATGATCTTATAATTTATTATTGTTGTTGCAGTCTCAACATTTTTTAAAATGACATTCCCTATAGTTTTCATACGTTTCCCTTGTTTCTGAATGGCAGACTGGAGCTTGCAATTTTCATTCTTTAAAGGGTCGAATTGATCGTTAAGGGCTTTGATCTGTGACTGTAAAATAGGTATATCGGTGTAGTACTTGTCAATCCAGAATAGGCAAGCTTCACATTGTGGATGTGCGACAGTCACTTGAGAATTTCCATGGTTGTGCAATGGAATGCCCCCAACATGGACTGTAGATTTGTTACCCAATTTAATACCTGAAAACCCTTCACTATGTTTTAGACAAGGCGGTAGGTTATCGACGAAGTCGTAAGACTGATCGAGGTCTAGTTGGAAAGAAAGAGGGTCTTCTTCAACAATAAATCTATCAATCTCGGAATCCGAACTTTCATGGATCTCGATCATCTTGATCGAGCTCACATGAGGGTTTGTTTTGTTTCAGATATTTCTCGAAATCAACCTTCCAGCTCTCTTATTCTTAAAACCCAAATCAACATCACCTTTAGATGACTTGCCCATAGGTCTTTTTGCATTTTTGACAGAGACATTAGGCTGTACATCTTGCTCATGGGTCTGCTCAGCAATTTTTGGATCGGGTAAAGGCTTGTTGTGGGTGGTCGTAACGCGGGCCTAGGAAGATGAAGGGAACGTTGTAGGGTAGACTATAGTTTCCTCAATTACAGGTTTGTCAACCTCTTCAGCGTTAGGGTTAGGGAAACCATTTCTGGTTAAAAATGAATCCCAATCATCATTCTGCAACTTCAATTGGTGTGCAAGCATAACTTTTATTTAACTGTGGTGGAAAAGGATTGAATCCAAGCGTTGCTTTTTATACCTCTTAGCCATTTTGTATAGGCTCCTCCACAGATAATAAGGCATGTTTAAAGGAAACCCTATGAAATTCATTAGCAGACGCAGGTGATAAAGAAACACAAAACCAAAATGGTCTTCACATTTGACAAATTGTTTCAACACTACAAGGAGACCATGCCATCGGGTTTTCAGTAAGGAGACTGGCATACCTTTGTCACAACCATTGATCTTCCGAAATGTAAAGAAAAGACTCCATGGAACCTCTTCTACCTTAGCATTCTTGAACCACTTACCCCCGCTCGCAGGGAGTCCTATTGCTTGGCCTAAAAATTCCTCTGTGACTTCAAGTTGAATGTCCCCCACCTTAGCTCTACATCCATCAAATGAGAGGGCAAATTCTTGAGCAGTCTGTAGGTTGAAACCCTGAAATTTCTCAAGGAAAACGAGCCAACTGTGACCCTCGAGGTCCTCTCTGGAATCATCACATAGGAGCAAGGTCTGAGTGTCGTTAGGTTCGAATCTAACAACCGAGTCCATGGGAAATCGACAGGCAATGACCCAAACACAGTGCGTATGGAGGGTTTGTAAGAGCATACCAGAGCTATACTCCAAGCCCGAAAATCATCAACAGTCTAAGGTGTATGAGGAGAAAACTCATAACGAAAAGATAGGCATTGTTTGAAATGAATTTGAGGGGTGTTGCAAAGCCCAAGACCAAGCTTCGAAATGATGGGTTGACTGTAATCTTATTTCCACCTCTCATATAGTACAGGACACGATCGGAGCATTAAAATAAAATGAGTGCGCAACAAAGTGGGTTCGATTGTAAAGTTTGGGAAAGGGAAACCTATAAACCATGGTCTAGTGACAAGGGAGCGTACGATCAAGAACCACACAAAAACATATCAATGCTTAAATTAAAAGGTCCTTTGTTGATCCAAAACAATCCATAAGCATGCTCGAAAAGTCAAAACAAAGAGGACAAACTTCATAACAAGGAACAAGGCTTCATTAATAAAAATTGTAGAGACATTTTGCCTTCCATAAACTTCTCAAATATAGTGGTGAAACATCCATAAGTTTTAATGCTTCGTTTTCATGCTTTCAGTCATGAATGAAGCATGAAAACAAAAACTCTAGGAAAAACCGAAAACTTACAAATGTCGTTTCGTAAATCACTTATGAAGAACACAAAAATGAATGACTCCAGTTAGGCAGCTACATAGATCATTTATTTGATATAAAAAGTTAAAAATTTATTGGGTTGCCCACAATGGAGACTTGCTGGGAGAAGCAGTTATCTCTGAATTACTGACGAGTTCAAGTTAGAAAAATTTGAAAGATTTCAAATCTAAGAACAACTGAAAGGTTATTTGAGCAACTTTGATAATCATGACATGGTCCAGCTTAAGATATCTTTCGTTAAAAAGAATGAAATATGGTGACAAACTTCCCAAAAGAAAGCCACGACATCTAAGTTAATGTCTCCAATACTATTGACAGGGCCACTGCTGCCAGCAAGCATCCATAGCCTCGACAGGGATGTCAATTAACCCAATCTGAGGTCTATATCCTGTACAAAAAATTTCAAATCAAAATGAAGGATGCTTATGGAAAAAAAACAAGATTTATACCTGAGAATTTTATTCTACCTGACATTGCTTCGCTGCTAGCGGGCATGTTCAGTACCCTGGCGAAGTTGTCTTGGCATCATGCATGCATTTACCCGCTACCAGCAAACCTGTTCAGTATTCTGGCGGGTTTACAAACACTTCCCACAACTCTTTGAGAAATTATTCACAATCTGAGATAGTTTTAAAGATATTCAACAGAGCGAGGTGTCGCTGAAAATTCCAATTTTCACACAACTTAATATTTTCCAGGCCTTTAATTTTTTTCTTTCATGTCCTTCATTAAGATTTGAAAATAGTTTATTAATAAAACTAATTTTCGAGGACAGGGAGACATCGTTGAGTTGCTTTACTTAAAAGCAGGGACAACGTAAAGAGCTTTTTAAAGATAGTCATGATTACTCTCAAATGAAAATTGAAACCGAGAAATTGACTCTTAAACAAAAAACCATCTTTAACTAGGCTACGTTTCCAGAAGAACACAACAATTGCTTCTCTGACAGCCCTTGACAGATATCTTGAAATGAAGCATTATGTTTTCTTCTTCTGAACTAGATTGTAATACAGGCATGTTTGACTCAAAAAGGACAATAAACAAAAAATAAAAGTAAAAACAAACTAAAAAAGAAAACGGAAAGCAAGGAAATCAAAACAAAAAAATATGTACAAGAGGTATATCGGAGAGTTGTCAAGTGAAATACCTTTTAAGATCTTGGCCATTCACCGAGAAGGTGTTTGGTTGTCCCTCTAAATTCTGCAGGTGGAAAGAACTGGGACCTAGTTTTTCAGCAATTAAGAACGGTCCCAACCACAGGTTTTGGAAGTTAGTATGCTCGCCCTTACCCTCATGAGGTTTGTCCCACTTGAAAACAAGATCACCTACCTCAAAATTTCTGTCTGAGGCGGAATTTGAATCGAACCATCTTTTGACAATAAGTTGATGTTGATCAAGTTTTTGTTTTGCTTGAGCCCTTACCTCTTCTAACTTCAGCAAAGCATTAATCCGACTTTCCAGAGGAGGACAGTCTTCTTATTGAACCTTCTGCAATAGCTACAGAGATGGAAGAAGAATGTGTGGCAGAAGAATTGCTTCCCTACCGTAAATGAGGAAAAAGGGAGAATTACCAACAACAATTTTGGGAGTTACCCTGTCAGCCCAGATTGCATTGAATAGTGTATTATGCTAATTTTTATGGTTTTCGGAGACCGTCCTCTTGAGGATCTTGATCAGGTTTTTGTTTGTCGATTCTGCCAAACCATTTCCTTGGGGATAATAGCTGGCATAATACTTTAGTTTTATCCCTTTTTCTAAAGCAAAAGCACTCATGTCGAGAGATGAAAAATAGGAAGCATTATCGAACACTAGACATTCAAGAATGTCGAAACGAGTGATAATGTTTGAATTAAGGAAGGATATTACCTGACTGGTATTTACCACTTTTAATGGTGCAACCTTAGGCCATCTAGTGAAATAGTTTGTCATTGTAATGATGTATTTATGCTGTTGCGAGGAGGTGGGGTTAATTGGGCCAATGATGACAAGACCCCATTGCTAGAAAGGGAAATCCACCGAAACAGGTTGCAGCAGGAATGCTACCTTATATACTCATCCAGAGGCCTTTTGACAGATTACACATTTGCGACATAACGCATGGGCATCTTTGAAAAGAGTGGGTCAGTGATACCCTGCCCTTTATACTTTGTGGGCAGAAGTGTCTCCACCGAAATGCCCACCAGCTTCCCCTGCATGTAATTCTGATAAGACTTTATCTGTTTCATCTCTCGCTAGACAACGCATAAGGATTCCATAAAAAAATTGGCGAAACAATATACCATTCACCAGTTGGAAAGGTGCAGATTTTAATCTCAACACTCTCCTCTTTTTTGGATCAAGGTGATGAGGAGCTGATCTGTGTGTTAGATAAAACTTGATGTAATCATACCAAGGGCTTGTAGGACTCTGTACACAACAGATTTGATTTTGATTATGTTGATCTTCAATTAATATATCAGTTTGATTATGTTGTTCTATTGTTGAATCAACAACTAATTTACATAAGCCTTGGCCTCTAACAATTTGTGCTGGAGTAATCTCGAGGTCATATTCTTGTAAGGATGTGACCTAGTTTGCCCGTTTCTCACACAGTTCTTTCTGTACGAACAAATTCCTGACATCGGGGTAAGCAACAATAACTTTCGTTCTTGATTTCAGTAGATAGGATCGAAAAACTTTTACCGCTTTAAAAACAGCGTAAGCTTATTGATCTACAACTGGATAATTTAGCTCTACCTCCTTAAAGGCTAAGCTCATAAAGGCAATAGGGACTTCGTTGTTTTCAACAATCTTTTGGGTCAGTACCGCGACATAAGATCGATCGGAGGCAAACATGTAAAGAGTGAAATCTTGCGAAAAGCCAGGGCTTATTAGGGATGGAGCCTCTACTATGGCTTTTTTTTATTGAGTCAAAAGCTTGACTTTCTAGAGGTCCCCAATGGTATTGCACATCCTTTTTTATTAAATTTTGTAATGGCCTGACCATTTCCAAAAAACTCGGGACGAACCTTCTAACAAAATTTATCTGTCCTAAAAATGATTGCATAGACTTTTTGGAAGAGGGGGGAGGGAGTTTTGAAATGACTTGAGTCCTCTCAGGGTCAATGATCATCCTTTCATTGGATACTATGAATCAGAGCAACTTGCCATGTTCCATTGCAAAGACAGATTTTTTGGGATTAAGAGAGATACCGTACTTATGACATTGTTGTAGAACAGATCTCAAATGAGCTAAATGATCTCCTTTATTCTTTGAGAAGACAGTGACATCATCTAGACAGACTACTACAGATTGATTGATTAGACCGCGAAAAGCGATATCCATCGCTCTCTGGAAAGTGGCACCAACATTTATAAGCCCAAAGGGCATCTTTCTGTAAGCATAGGTACCCCATGGAATAAGGAAAGTGGTTTTCAGCTGGTCTGGGGGAGACATGAGGACTTGGTTATACCCTGAAAAGCCATCTAACAGTGACAATATTTCAGAACCGGATACCTGCTGGAGAATCTGTTCCATGGGAGGAATATGGTAGTTGTCTTTATCATATGCTCGGTTTAAATTTCGAAAATCGACACATAGTCTGATTTTGCCACTTTTCTTCCTCACAGGGACAAGGTTAGAGACCCACTGTGTATGTCTTACCGGAAAGATTATTTTTTCATTCAATAGTTTGTTTAGTTCCTTCTTGACCATTGGTTCAATTTTTGGGTGCATCTATCTCAACTTCTATTGAAAAGGTTGAGTATGGGGTTTCATGGGAATAATGTGTTGTATGATGTTAGGATCGAAGGTTTTTAAATCATCATATGTCTAAGCAAAGACATCCTTAAATTCTTTAAACAACTTAATAAAGGTTGAATTCTCTTGCTCAGAACATCCCGTTCCCAAATTGATGCATTGTGGATTATCCTTAGTTCCTAGATTCACTTTTTCATGGGTCAAAGAAGAACTATTCGTTTTACAATTTACTAATTTTCTAAATTTATCATGCAAATCATAAAACTTTTCTAATCTTACCACAGATTTTTGGATAGAATTTACCAGATCCGATGTTGATTCAGGAGATTTTAGGTCCGATATTACTGTAAAATTGCGGAGGTCTTCGTCATGGCTGCCTTCATCGATAACCGCACCTTGGAAAGTATCTTCCATGTGCAGGAAACTGATGATATGTTGATCATCATCGAAAAGTCTCCAATTAGTGATGTTGTCCGGGACGGATGGTCTGAACAACAACTCAATGGAAAACGCGTTTGGAGAAAGGCCTTCTAAGGGAAAAAGTTTAGAAGCGACATTAGCCAACAAGTCAGCCTCAGAATTATTCAATCTTGGAATAGAATTAATGTTAAATACAGAAAAATTATTCATCAGATTCCATACCTCATCTTGATAACTTTTCAGGTGTGGAGATAGGCAATCAATGGAGTTTTTTACCTGTCTGACCACAATTTATGAATCGTCGAAAACCATTAAATTCTGAACTCTTAAATCTAGTGCCTTTCTGAGACCTTGCAGGAGTGCCTCGTATTCAACCGTATTGTTCGTGCATTCAAATTCTAATCGACAAGCGATCAAAATTTTGTTACCTACTGGATCTATGAGCACACATCCTACCCGGCTCCTTCTTTAGATTTGGATCCATCGAAGTAAAGAGACCAGATATGATTCTCATCAGTTGTATGTGACACCTTAGAGAGAAGTGTTGATTGTTTCCATGTCATGAGTTCGGACTACTGTTCCAGGTCAGTAATGGTAGAAATTTCAGCCACGAAGTTACTGAAAAAGGTGTTCATCCCCTGCATTTCGGGTGAATTGGCGGAAGCATTGAATGGTTCATTAGGATTATTTAAATCAGTTATCGTAAGCTTGAGGTAACGCTCACTATTGATCTTAATTCTGTTAAGCTTTCCATTCTCTGGCAGCCACAAATGAGACCAATCTGTCGCAAAGTAACCATGCAGCTATTTAGACCAATCCCTACTTAAAAATAAGCCATATACTTCAGGGATATCAACAAAAATAATATCAATAATCTGGTGGACTTTAGGATTAGATGATAATCTGATAAGAACATTTTTTAATTCACCTATTACCTTAACACTGGTCTGATCAAGCTGACTAATTTTCAGACTGGAAGGTTGAACTTCAGCATTGATTTTTTGGCAGACAGACCAAGGCATTACGTTTGACGATGCACCAGAATCTACCATACAATTATGTACATTCCTATTGAAAATTTCAAAAGTCAACAAAAAGGGTGGGACATTTCTGTGAGTATTAACAACAGAAGTTTGTTGGTTTTTAGTCGCATCCCCTGGAACTATTTTATCTACATTTTTTACGCTTTTTACAACAAGGTCTCTTTTATCAGAGGGTTCTAGTGTCGTTTTAACGGAGACCTTTTGAGGTGTTTTAGGGTTGTTTTCTGCAACTTTGTTGCTGTTCAGATTGTTGTTTTTGTTGTTTTCTGCAATATTCTGAAGCATCTTTTGCAGAAGAAAAGGAAATTTCAATAATTCATAAACATAAATGTTAGCTCTAAGTTTTTTAAGGTATTCAATCAAATCGTGTTCTAAACTTGGAGTTGTTGAATTATGTTTAGTTTCAGTTTGTTTAAATTATTTTTGAGGTGCATTAGTTCCAATTTCAGAAGAGGATTTATTCATTGTTTTGCTTCTGGTATTGTAAGGATGCACCGTTTCAAAATTGGCTTGAAAGATACTATCCGAAAAATGCCCGAAGATGTTGGGAGAGGATTCATCCTCTTCCACTATTTCTTGTTCAACCACGTCTTCAGAAATCTCAGGGGGAACTAAGGTATCATGTGCTTCCAGAATTTTCTGAATAACATACTATAGGCTTTCTAGATTAAGGCCTTCAGAATTCAAGTTGGGTTGGTTTGTGGGAAAAGACTTTCTAAACAGGTGTTTGTAAGGCCCTTTGCTTGAAGAATATTAATCAACTGATCTCCTTAAATCTACCACTTGATTAGAAAATTTCTGAACGACCTTATGTAAACTTTCCAGATCTGAACCGTTTGATTGAGTTTTGGTTTGGGGAGGTCTAGGAAGAATTTGTGTTTTCTTCTTGGAAGATGAGGTAATCTCTGTCTCATTACAGATATTGTCTTTTAGGCTTAGAATATCTTTCTTAATTTGGCTTGCCTCCTCGAAGCTTTCCAATAATGTTTCTTTCTTAGACCTTTTTACCCTGATTGCTATGTTCTGGTGTAGGGCTTTGGTGTAGTATGCGACAATAAGATTTTCAGCAGGCATTGAATTAGTGGGGATTCATTTTTTTAATGTTAGAAACCTTTGATTAAAGTCTTTTATTTTTTCCTTGGGGTTCATCTTTAAACTGGAGAGTTCCATGAATAAGACTTTGAGAGATTTGTCATCTTTGAATTTCTCAAGGAAACAAGATTCGAATCTATCCCAAGATACAATGGTGTGGGGTTGTTGGGAAAAATACCAAGTAGAGGCATTGCCTTCAAATGTGTACAGAAATATTCTACACACTACATCTTCGTGTTCTATGCTACGGAGTCTAATGGCTAGCATGAATTTTTTGATGTGATCCTCAACAATCTGCTTGGAATCTGGAACAAATTTAGGGAGCCATTTCTCCAGATGTTTAGACAAGGGATGTTGGGGTCCAGGTATGGCCACTGCATCTTGATCGAGCCAAGGTCTGGCGGGATTGTTTGGATTTTTCATAGGTGTGGGTGGTATCAAAGGCTGAGATGAAGAACTGCCTTCGTCCGATGACTCTTCTCCTAAAAAGGAGGGAGATGAAGGCGGTAGTAATGGTGGGATACCAGATCGTCCGGTTGCAGGAGTGAGGATGTGATCTGGATTTGTAGGATTTAGGGTAAGACTAGTGCCTTCAAGTTTCTCTCTAATATCAGAAAAATCTAGTGGTTGATTCAGTGGCCGACCTAGTTGCCTGATACGGGCCAAAGCACCGTGTGTCCTTAGAAGTGACAGACGAACAATTTCTTGTACACCGAACCCTTGTGGGGTTTGGCATTACTAGCTCAACGGTGATCTGTGGATTTTCAATTGATGTAGTTGTTGTTTGAGAGGTAATGTTGCTGTCGGCACGACTTCTTGTTAGTATAGGTGAGCGAGTGTGTGGGGGAGGAGTCTTGTGACCTCCACGTGTCATCAATAGTGTTCAGGCCCTCCTTCTAGCGCCATTTGTTGACGGGCGAAAATGATCGTCCGTTAATTGGAAGAACGAGTCTGGTCCGGGGTTGTCTAAATAACCCAATCTGTTTGGTGTAACTCGTTCTGACAGGTTTAATGGCTACGTTGGCCAATCTAGAAGTCCTAAAGAAAACAAATAAATAAATAAAGGAATGAATAACTAACTAATTACTAATCACTAATATATATATGTACATGTATGTATATAACTATAATATTTACACAACATATTCTCTTTTCTAATTTATGTGCATGTTATACAAGTGAGAGTTTTAATCTAAACTCGTGAAAATCTATAAAAAGATGGTTTCTTTAACAAAAAGCAGATACAGAAAACATATAAACTATTTTTCGTTTTTCCTTAAGTTATCAAAGACTAAACAAAAAAGAATATATTATGAAACAGAAATACGTGAACATTCAAAGCTAGGTCACACATAAGAGTTTCAAACACAAATAAAAGATAAAAGAATTAAACTAACCTATTAATGAATTGTTCATCATGCACCCAATCGTCTGTATGATCATGAAATGTTCAGCCAGCTTGTCCAAGAGTTAAACCTGCAGTGAACTTTTACATTGTTTGGAATAAATGCAAAACAATATATCAACTATTGGATTTTAATGACAGAATGATAAGACATAAATAATAACTACGATGTTTGTGATTGCAAGCAAAAATGCATAAGATAAATCTAACTTGTAACACCTGCTTTTAATCATTCAACACAATTAAAGATAAACCTTATCATTTGAATTGAACGAGCGATCATTATTTTATTTTTATAACTGAAGCATTCAAATGTGGACTGTATTTAAAGAAATTATCTCGACGGCATAATAATTTGTGAAGACAAAAGCTATCAAAAATTATCGAATTATCAAGATAAACAAACCATAGACAACAATAAAATTTACAGATAGCTAAAGAAGAAATGTAAACATGTGTTCTGTCCAAATTCATGTATAAGCTGTCCACCTTCAGCCCCAGGCCAAGATGTCTTGATTACAAAAAAATAATGAGTTTTTAAAGCCTTCAGAAAGGTAACTGTGTTATCTTCTGAGATCAGATATTAATTACAAAAATAAAGGGGGGATACAACCACCCAAAGCATACTAAATCTTCTAAAGCTAAAAAAAGTTTATTCCTGTTTATACAAAAATGTATCATAGATATGGCTAACAAGCCCCAAAATATTTCAGATCACTTGGTCACCATGAACTCGTAGATATCCTGAAAAGAAAATATAAAATAGAGAAATTTAGATACATATTTAACCATAATTTTGCAAATTTCGAATTAGAAAAGACTAGCTACAAAATCTGTTGATTCTGTAGCTAGTCTATTTTAAAAATGAAATCTAACCTATTCAATAAACAAAATCATCTAATTTATTTAATAAACAAAATATAACACTATTTTAAGACAAAAGGAAATCTTACCTCTAACTGTAAAATCATATCATATCACATGATCTTAGAATTTATTATTGTTGTTGCAGTCTCAACATTTTTTAAAATGACGTTCCCTGTAGTTTTCATACGTTTCCCTTGTTTCTGAATGGCAGACTGGAGCCTGATTTTCATTCTTTAAAGGGTCGAATTGATCGTTAATGGCTTTGATCTGTGACTATAAAATAGGTATATCGATGTAGTACTTGTCAATCCAGAATAGGCAAGCTTCAGATTGTGGCTGTGTGACAGTCACTTGAGAATTCCCATAGTTGTGCACCAGAATGCCCCCAACATGGACTGTAGATTTGTTACCCAATTTAATACCTGAAAACCCTTCACTATGTTTCAGACAAGGCGGTAGGTTATCGACGAAGTCATAAGATTGATCGAGGTCTGGTTGGAAAGAAAGAGGGTCTTCTTCAGCAAGAAATCTATCAATCTCGGAATCCGAACTTTCATGGATCTCGATCATCTTGATCGATCTCACCTGAGGGTTTGTTTTGTTTCGGAGATTTCTCGAAATCAACCTTCCAGCTCTCTTATTCTTAAAACCCAAATCAACATCACCTTTAGACAACTTGCCCACATGTATTTTTTCATTTTTGACAGAGACGTTAGGTTGTACATCTTGCTCATGGGTCTGCTCAGCAATTTTTGAATCGGGTAAAGGCTTACTGTGGGTGGCCGTAACGCAGGCCTGGGTAGATGAATGTAACGATGTAGGGTATACTATAGTTTCCTCAATTACAGGTTTGTCAACCTCTTCAATGTTAGGGTTAGGGAAACCATTTCTGGTTAATGAATCCCAATCATCGTTCTGCAACTTCAATTGGTGTGCAAGCATAACTTTTATTAAACCGTGGTGGAAAAGGCTTGAATCCAAGCGTTGCTTTTTATACCTCTTAGCCATTTTGTACAGGCTCCTCCACAGATAATAAGGCATGTTTAAAGGAAACCCTATGAAATTCATGAGCAGACGCAGGTGATAAAGAAACACAAAACCAAAACGGCCTTCACATGTGACAAATTGTTTCAACATTGCAAGGAGACCATGCCATCGGGTTTTCAGTAAGGAGACTGGCATACTTTTGTCACAACCATTGATCTTCCGAGATGTAAAGAAAAGACTCCATGGAACCTATTCTACCTTAGCATTCTTGAACCACTTATGCCCGCTCGCAGGGAGTCCTGTTTCTTGGCTTAAAAAGTCCTCTGTGACTTCGAGTTGAATGTCCCCCACCTCAGCTCTACATCCATCAAATGAGAGGGAAAATTCTTGAGCAGTCTGTAGGTTGAAACCCTGAAATTTCTCAAGGAAAACGAGCCAACCGTGACCCGCAAGGTCCTCTCTGGCATCATCGCATAGGAGCAAGGTATGAATGTCGTTAGGTTCAACTCTAACAACCGGGGCCATGGGAAATCGATAGTCAATGACCCAAACACAGTGCGTATGGAGGGTTTGTAAGAGAAGACCAGAGCTATACTCCAAGCCCGAAAATCTTCAACAGTCTAAGGCGTATGAGCAGAAAACTCATAACGAAAAGATAGGCATTGTTTGAAATGAATGCTAGGGGTCTTGAAAAGCCCAAGACCAAGCTTCGAAATCATGGGTTGACTGTAATCGTATTTCCACCTCTCATATAGTACAGGACACGACCAGAGCATTAAAATAAAATGAGTTCGCAACAAAGTGGGTTCGATTGTAAATTTTGGGAGAGGGAAACTTATAAACCATGGTCTAGTGACAAGGGAGCGTATGACCAGAACCACACAAAAACATATCAATGTTTATATTAAAAGGTCCTTTGTTGATCCAAAACAATCCATAAGCATGCTCGAAAAGTCAAAACAAAGAGAACAAACTTCATAGCAAGGAACAAGGCTTTATTAATAAAAATTGTAGAGACATTTTGCCTTTCATAAACTTCTCAAATAGAGTGGTGAAACAACCATAAGTTGTAATGCTTCGTTTTCATGCTTTCAGTCATGAATGAATCATGAAAACAAAAATGCTAGGAAAAACCGAAAACTTACAAATGTCGTTTCGTAAATTGCTTATGAAGAACAGAAAAATGAACGACTCTAGTTAGGCAGCTACATAGATCATTTATTTGATATAAAAAGTTAAAAATATGTTGGGCTGCCAACAACTCCCTACCCAATATGCATCATCATATCCCTGCAAACTCAAGTCTACACTGGAGGCATTATCTCATGCCATATCCAACTGTGCCTCGTAGATATCTCAATACATGCTTCGCTTCTATCTAGTGAGTCTGTCTCGGCTGACTCATGAACTGACTAAGTACATTCACTGCATAGCATATATCAGGTCTGGTGTTAACCAGATACATCAATGGTCCAATCATCCGTTGGTACAAATGTGGATCAATCTCTCCTAAATTAGTAGAAGCATCATTCATTTTCACCATGGATTTGCACTCTGTTATACCGAACTTCTTCAATATCTCCATTGTATATTTTCCTTGACTCGGGAAAATCTCATCATTTCTCTACCATACTTCTAGTCTCAAGAAGTAGTGCATAATACCCAGATCCTTCATCTCGAAATCAAAAGTCAATTCTCGTTTGCATTCAATAATAAGTCTTTATGAAGTGTTAAGGAATAAATCATCCACGTACAGAACCAAGATCAGGCACTCTTCACCTACAATATTATAATATAGGTTTTGATCAACAACACTCTTGCTGAAACCCAAACTCATCAAGAATCCATCCATCTTCTCGTACCAAGCACGAGGTTTCTGCTTTAGTCCATACAAGGCTTTCCTCAACCTGTACACATGAGATTTCTCGTCGTATATCACAAATCCCTCTGGTTGCTCGATGTAAACTTCTTCCTCAATCTCACCATTGAGAAAGACTGTCTTTACATCCATATGATGTAGTTTCCAACTCATGGATGATAGTATGGATGGAAGTGTATCAGGCTATTGGATCAAATGTCTCTTCATAGTCAACTCCCTCTGCTTATGAGAATCCTCTGACTACAAATATCTCTTTGTATTTCTTGACACTTCCTTTGGTTGCATGCTTGATCTTATAGATCCACTTGGAAGTCACTACAGACTTCCCTTTTGGTCTCAAAAAAATATCCCATACATCATTCTTCAATATGGACTGATATTCTTCTATCATGGCATCTTGCCATACTTTCTCACCTATCAATTCTCCATGAAAAGAAGGCTTAGAATCAATGATGTGGCTCATGGCTAAAAAGTAGCTCGAAAATTTGTTTGGTCTCTTTCTCTCTCGAGATGTGCCTTGAGGGGCTACATGTCCCTCTGCCTCCTGCAAAGTTTGTCTATCCTAGGAAGGCCTTTTATGCCCTACTGCAATATCTTTGGGGATATCAATTGGAGCAACTAGATCAACTAGAACAACTGGATCAACTAGAATAATGGGTGTCTCCCTCTGAACTATTGAAGGGGGAGAAGGTATTGTCTTACTATCAATCTCCATCTGAGATTCTCTAGATCTTTGAAAGGATATATCTTCTTCAAAGATAACATCTCTGGTAACCTCAATCTATCTCTAACCAAGGATGTAGATCTGATATGCCTTCGAAGATTCACTGTATCCCACAAATATACCCTGTCTCCCTAAAGGGTCTAGTTTGTATCTCTTCTCTTTGGGCACATGAAAATATATTGGGCACCCAAATATCCTGAAGTGTCCAATATCAGGCTTCACTCCGGTGAAGGATTCTTCGGGAGTTATGTTCTTTAAAATCTGGTGAGGACTCATGTTCTAAACATATACTGTTGTCATGCATGCTTCTTCCCACAGAGTCATAGGTAGACTCTGATCATGTATCATCGCTTTGGTTGTCTTGATGATGGTTCTGTTCTTCCTCCTTCTCAAATGGTTTTGACTCCCTTTGAGTCAAGTGACTCCCTCTGAATTCTAAAGGGTAAACATCTTCCTTTGTTGTTAACCTGCCTGGAACAAGAAAACAACTGAAAGGAAACAAGACAAGAATATCTCCTAGAGGAGAATAATGAATATATCTCTAGAATCAAAACAATTTAATGATTGTTTTTACAGCTAGAACGCCTACTTGCAATGTAGCAAACTTTTAGAAATGTAGGTTTAGAGGCATGATAATTAAAACAATCAAACCTGGAATCTTCACTTCCAGTGCGTTGTTACTATGAATGCACTGAGATCCTTCTGGATCCATGATTGCAGCAAAGGTTCCTTCCTCCTGCAAGTACCCTCATGACAATGATACAAATAATATATACAAGTGCATACCTGAGAGTGTTGATACGAATTCTCCAATGGCACCTAGATGATCTCTAATCTCTGACATCTTCATGAAGAAGATATCAACGATGTCACCCTTCTTTCATCTTGATATTTTGAATTTGGCCCTTCAATGTAAGGGTTTGAGTAGATGATTATCTTCCTTGACGTCATCTTCCTTCCTTTCTTCCTTCTCTTCATCGGTAGTTGTCTCTGGTAAACCTTTTTGTATCACACGCAATAAGTCTTCCTCTTCAAGGGTGACCTGAAGTCTTGACTTCTAGGAATTGAAGTTTCTTGATCCATCAAGCCTATCTTCCACCAAGGTTTTGTTCATCATATTTTCAGATTCTTCACAAACCCTTGCCAACTGGGCTAGAAAACCTAATGGCTAGGCTAGGCTAGCAATATTAGGTTTCATTGGGATTATGACTGCCAAAAATAAGCCTTGAAATTCATAGGAACAATGGTGAGTTGAAAATCTCCTTCAATGAGATGCAAAAACCCTAAATCTGGATTTTCTACAGAAAATTGTGAAACCCTAGAAACCCTAGGGCCAAAAATTCAAAATTCTTGGAATTGCAATCTGAAGCTTGCTGAAGGTGCGTTGAAGGAGTTCATATGCTCCTATACAATTTTTATCCCCAATGTTTCATTATTAAGTGTTGAAACTACCAAACAAGTGAGGGTCGTACCTTTTTCTGGAAACCCTAGGAGGGTCGTATGGTTCTACAAAAGAGAGAGGATGGCTTGCTTGAAGCTTGTGCAATGTCTTATTCAATACCTAAGCTCTGAAACCATGTTGAATTTTCACTCGGCTAGGCTCAAGCATGAAGTTTATTTGAATTTCAACTTTTACTTGAACCATAGACAAATGCAGCTACACCATTAACAATTGTTGGAATAACCAAGATCACAAGAAGAAATACCATGCACAAGAAGACAAGAAATATCATGGGAAACCCTTTTCAACAAGAGAAGAAAACCCACCAATCCTTTGTTATATTCTTCAAGAGAAAGACCTCCCACACCATAGACCTAGCACACAAAAGGGTGCTCTCCAAAACCAATAATTCTAGCACCCAAAAGAGGTGCGCACTTCATCCCTAGAATATGTACTTGCTAAAATTTCCAAAATCACATGTGTGTTGTGTTTCCTCAATGGGGAAATCAACTTTATTTATACTAGACTGTACACATCAAAAGTGGTGTCTATTGGCACAATAGGGCCGACCTCAATAACTCATAATATAATTAATAATTACCATATTAATTATCTTTCACTTTATGGTGGGGCCAACCTGTACCCTTTACATCACAATTAGGGTTATAGGTAAATCTAACTCTTAGACAATATAGCAAGGGATCTCACACAACCACTAGTGTTCAACCACTAGGGGCATGTCCACCTGTGCTCAGCCACAGGGACATCCAACTCAATAGATCTCTAACTCACTGAGTCACACAGGAGAATCATCTGGACACACACTCACTAGTGCTCAACCACTAGGATCACGTCCACCTATGCTCGGCCATAGGGATGTCCTACTCAATAGATCTCTATCTCATTGATTCTCACAAGAGAATCATCTGGAGTACCACATCGTCTCAACTCTCTACACAGAGGAGAACAATAAACCCATCACATGGGCTCCTTCATCCCTCACAGAGGTACACATTGTTTCATCTCAAATGACACACCCATCACATGGGAATCTTCCCCACACAAGAGAACACAACGTTCCATCTCCGTCTCAGAGAGAAACGACACACCCATCTCATGGGAATCTTCCCCACAGATGGGCACACAATGTTCCATATCCGTCTCAAAGAGGAACAACACACCCATCTCATGGGAACACCCAACTCATGGGCTCTCTCATAGGCCTACTCACTCAGGCTGTGTCCTGGAGGATGTCTCACACAAATTTAATCATCAATAGTTGTTTGGGTTCCTCCTCTAACCATCCAAGTTCCTTCTCCATGATAGGCATCTTAGCCTCCACCCTCCACTTAAACAATACATCAATATTATCTAAGGAAATGGCATCCACATCTGGTGTTCTATCCATTTTCTTCAACTGTAGTTAGAGATTGTAATGGACATACACCAAGTCATTGAGATGTGAGAACTCCAACCTATAAGAGGGTTATAAAAATTTTAATGAGTTTTAACTTTTGAGGGTCATAGACTCATAAATTATAATAAATGTAATTGCTCTATTGAAGTTCTAACCTAGTGCATTTCTTTGAGTGTATTTTTTCATATACACTCCAATTACGCTCACATCTCGAAGAGGTACAGGTTTGACTCGGGATTCAAATGGAAAATCTTTGTAAATTTGGTGCCCTAGCAACATACTTTCGCCACCAAACATATACAACAAATAAGAAGGGAAGAGAACATAAAGAAAACATAATTAAACTTTAAAATAAATTTTAAAACACATAATTGAATTTTATAAATACAAAGTTCTAAATTGAACTATCTTCTAAATTATAATGACTTACGTGGCATTGCAATGGTCCTTGCAACAATATCATCTTCAAAGCCAAATAGTCTAGTATCATTCCAAGACATATCCATCTCGCGATTAATTTCGATGTGAATCATGGCATCAGGTACCATCCTTTGAAGACAAGTATGGAGCCCTTCCATCACCTCGACATCAAAATAAAAGTTACATTTGTAGGAAAATTTGGGGATGAGGAAAATTGTTGTTGTATGAATGGGTCTATGGAGCATCCCAGTCCACCAAGTATCAATTAAATCCCATAATAGCATTTGTCTATAGAACTTGTGGCTACCCTTTCCCACATAATAATCCTGGATAGATTCTTTGGCCCTATCCATGGCCTCATACAAATAGCCCATTGTGGGATTATCGCTATCAACCAATCTCGGAACCCTTAACAAAGGTTCACTTACTGAGCACACTTCTACCACTCCTTCCTAGAAGGATTAGTTGTACACCAATCTAGAAATGACTTTCCCATCCTCTCTCCTACTATATGTAGAATCCCACCACTCATCACATACAAACATTTTCTTCAACTCAAACTGACATTGAAGCAAAGACTGTAGAGTAAGGAAGTTGGTGGCAAAATGAGTGATTACAGGACACCGCGACTCCCTTTTTTTGGTGTGTCTCCCCATGAGGCTAGGAATGAAATTATGGTTATATATGAACCTGGGGATGCTCCTAGCCTGATCAATCACCTCCTTGATCAAGAAGGTTTTCGTATATCCTCAAGCATCAAATCAATACAGTGTGCAACGCATGGAGTCCAAAACAATGATTAGTACCTCTCCATAAGGAACCTACCAAAAGCCACATAATTAGTTGCATTGTCTGTTATGATTTGCACCACATTATGCACACCGATCTCCTAGAGGAACACATCCATCAACTCACACAACAATGCTCCATATTTCACATGTGTCGATGCATCCATTGATTTGATAAACATGGTACCTCTAGTACAATGTACCAAGAAATTG
>ML794720.1:89454-122502 GCA_009831015.1 Picea engelmannii | reverse complement strand
CTAGATTAGATTATTAGAAATGAAAAATGACAATAAGAGGGTGGAGAAAAAATTAACATCAAGGCTCAAGCTTGTTGTCCCATTAAAAAAAAAAAAACTTACATTGTTTTATGGGCATGAAAAGCATGGAAAAATGACCAAAAAAATAAGCAAAACGTAGACAAGCAAACTTGCATAAATCTATGAAAAAAAAACATTAACATGGTGGGATTTAAATACATACCTATGAATGGAAGATTCAACACCGGTTGGCAAATGAATTTGAATGTTTTCTCCACTAAAAATTCCTTGATGGTGATGATGATGGTTGTTTAGCTATCTCCACAATGATTGAGGAATACCACAAACCCTTCTCCTTCCTTCTCCAACAACAAACAAGTGAAATGACCAAAAGAAAATGACCAAATCGGCTTTATCCCTGCGAACTTAGCACACCTGGCGACTTTTTGCATTGAATCGCGACTTTTAGGAAAAAGTCGCAACTTGTTCAAATTATAAAAAAAATCGTGACTTTTTTTGGTCGATTTTTTCGTCGGCCAGAAAAAGTCATGAAAAATCACAAGTTTTTTCAACACTGATTGAAATTGCACGATGACATGGAAGAGACCTCAATGATATTGATTTCAGGTTTATTGCCTTATAATTCTTCCCTGGGCATGACTTGTTGTAATTTTTTATTGTAAGTGTTTTATTGTTAGTCTAATGTTGGACAAGGAACGTTTTGCAAATGTAGGACTCATAATTTTTTCCAACCAATACATAGAATATAATTCTTCATATTATGACTTGTTACCTCCTAGGTTCTCACTAGATGTAAAATTCCTAACACAAAGATATCCAACCAATACACAGAACATAATTCTTCATATTATGACTTGTTACCTCCTAGGTTCTTACTAGGTGTAAAATTCCTAGCACAAGGATGAGACTATAAGGGCAACTCTAGGTAGGCCACCACTGTCATCTTGGTGGTTCTACCTTTCTCACTTTATACTATAAGGGTTCCTATTCAAGGGGAGATTCCCTAGGTCAACTAAGCTCAAAGTGTAGTAGTCTATAGTAGGAGTAAGTAAAATCTTAGTAATGTTATTATTATCCAATTTAAAATGTAATTAATGTATTTAATTCCCTTACTTAAATGAGAATTCAAATTAGCCTTTAAATATTATTCAATGCACAAAGAGGCTATGTAAACAAGTAAATCCAAGATAACACAATAAAACTCAAAACACACTTGCTTGTAAACAATGATAGATCATTTCCAAATCTATTTATGAGATAAAAAATAAAAAAATCTAGATTTAATAAGATCTATAAGAAAGCCACTTATTAAATATATTTAAAAATGTATAAAATTCTAGATTTAAGAAGATCCATGAACAACCCACTTATTCAATATATGACAAGTGGCAAAGCTAAGTGGTAGGCTAGTTTTAGCAAATTGAATTAGGATTTTATTAGGTAAAAGTACCAATTAAACACAAAAGTAAATTTAATATCTAATTTAATGGTATTATTTTAGAGAAATTTCAGATTTCAAACCACTTATCAAATGCGCTTTAAAAAAAGATGAAACAAGCATGAAAAGGCAAATTATAGGGTTTTTAGGCGTAAAGTCTTGTTACTTAAGTCTAAATTTAAAAAAAGATGAAACAAGCATGAAAAGGCAAATTATAGGGTTTTTAGGCGTAAAGTCTTGTTACTTAAGTCTAAATTTATCTAAATGATATTGTAAAAGATAAATTCTAAATTTATGACTAATTTTAGATTAGATTTTTTTAATAATGAACAAAATAATATCAAACTAGTACTATTGGAATTATGACAACAATTAATTATGGTAATAATACAAATTTACTTGTGGTAAATGTTTGTTAGTTTGTATAATAGAGAAAGTTCATGAATCAATGTAACCAAAGCAAGTTCTTGAATTGATATAACGACCATATGTTGTGTATATCCATGAATTCCAGAAAAACATTTGTAAGGTTGTAAGCTTCATTGTAATCTCATCTTGAATAGTAAAACATATTGATACCTTACCCTGTGGATGTTTCCTTAACACATTGTTAAGGTTTTACCATGTAAATCTAGTGTGTAATCTATGTGATTGATTTGTTTTATTGTCATATTTATTACATTTAATATTTGTTTCACGATCTTGAATACCAATAAATGATATCAAAGTGAAGGTTGGTGTTTGGTTGTGAAAAGAAAACCCCTGTCTTATATTCTCTGTAGCTCCAGTCTGTTGAAGGCCTTAGCTCTTGCAAGGAGGAGGTAGAGTAAAACCCTAGCTTCCATTCGAGGAGATACCAAGGAAAAGAGATCGAGTGGATCAGTGGAGAACTAGTAGACCTACAAATCAAAGAATTTTGCAAACTCATAGAAAAAGAGTCGTGGAGGAAACCAGACTCGTTTTTCCACACACGGAGGAGAGAGAAACAAAGCCAAGGGATTCTGCAAAGTAGAAATTGTTCGCACGCAAGAGAAGAGGGTTTCATCTATCTGCAACCAAGGAGGGTTCTTTTTGTTAGCAAGGCGTCAGTCGTAGCCACCATGCAGAGGAAGAGCAGTCAGGGTTTTCATGCTGGAGGAGCCGCACAATTCTATCAATTCTGCAAGAAAATTAAACTATTGTGGAGGTTTTGAAGTGAAGGTCGTTGAGACTACCGAGATTAAGCAAAACCCCACGTGATTGTTTTTTGGAAACGGTGAAGTTGCATATTTTGTTTTCAAAACAAATTAAAAAAAAAATCCGTCTATTTTTTATTTGGATATATATATATATATATATATTCAAAAGATTGTTTTTTTAAGGATAAGTTTTGTGGAGGTTGCACACTTTGAAGTTTTACGTTTTATGTGGCAAAAGAGTTTGTGAATATATATATTGCATCAAGTTGAAGTTGGATAAGAATATATATTTTTTTCTTATTTAAAGAGAGCTTGTGTGTGTAAAGAATTAATGGCAAATATGACCAGTGTTAAATTTTAGATTGAAAAATTTAATGGTAAAAGTAATTTTGAAATGTGGAAACTTAAAATGCGAGATTTGTTAGTACATCAAAGGTTGTATAAGGCTTTAGAAGGAAAGAGAAAAAAACCCGCAATTATGACCAATGAAGAGTGAGAAGACCTGGATCCCTTAGCATTAGCACAATTCCGTTATGCTTTGTCGATGATGTCTTGTTTAACATTATTGGAGAAGAAACAACAATAGGCTTATGGAGCAAGATGGAAAGTCTTTATATGACGAAGTCCTAGACAAATATGATTTACTTAAAGAGGTAGCTATACAGTTTAAAAATGAGAGAAGGTACAAAAATCACAAATTATTTGAATGTGTTTAATACTCTTTTATGCGAGTTGAATAGTATGGATGTTAAACCCGATGACGAAGATAAGGTAGTTATATTGGTAGTTATATTGTTATGTTCACTGCTTCAATCTTGGGATGGTCTAGTTACTTCCATTATATTTAGTACAACTACTCAACCAAGATTTAGGTGGTATTTTTGGGGTTTTATGGCTCTATTGCATGGTAATTTTTTGTGGTAAATTCCCGGATTGAAGAAATAAACAAAAAATGACAAAGTAAGTAAAATTGATATTTTTTAAGGGGTATAGAAGCGAAGAAGACTAGTGCATTTGATTTGTTTTGGGTAATGGGGTCAAAATGCACCTTGAAGGGGCTCTTCTTTCACAAAATCTAGAGGGAAAGTAGAGTTGTAAAAACAAGATCCTACAAGTCATATAGATACAAATAAGGGTTTACTAGAAGTATTAGAAGAGAGGGGCGCACCACCTTCAAAAGGAACTACTAGGGAGTGTTTTTACTTGGTGAGGGGATCAACATTTTTTTTGTTCACAAGGAATAATTGGGCAAAGACTCATACACTTCAAGAAAACAAACAAGAGATGAGTTACCTCTCCAACAAGTGATACCACTCATCTATGGCACCCAAGTAGCCTTTGACAAGTCCAAACCTACAATAAAACCTTAACTAGTATGCTCCAAGAATCATATGCCACATGTAAGAAAAATGTTGATTATACATTACCATAATAACCCTAGACAAGAGACAAATGCAAAAGATCATTATTCAAAAACTTCTAAACCATTTGCAAATAAGGAAGAGGATCTTATTTATAAGAGAAGAGTTTAACAACCTTACAATAGGATAGCATTCGATCTCAACAAACTCCTAAATCTATGCTAAAAAAACTATCCTCTAGTCTGAACAAAGGAGGATCTAGTTAACAACAATAAAATATGGTAAAGTAATTCCACATGTACAATACAAGAGAATAGATGCCTCTATAAAATAAATTCCCTTCTAGAAATGTGTCCTGAGTGGTAAAACATTTGGTGATAATCTTCCCACAAAAAAAAATTAAAAGCACCATAATTGTGTCAATTTTTTCCTTATTTCTATTATAACCACATTTTGGAATCCCATGGCCATTATGCATCTAATGCCATCGATCTAGTGTAATTTTGGTCACTTTGTCAAAAGATAATTGCCCTTGAAACTAGGCCACCCCTAAAATATGTGTAACAATCTCCTTAAGTGGACGTCCTCATAAAAGTGATATAGACATGGTCAAAATATAACAAACTCCCTCATCTAAGGGGGGCGACCTCATCAAAGTTATACAACATATCCTCAAAATGCTACAAAAGATCCTCACATGTGTGAATCCAACAAGATAGGAGGTTCGTCCCCTCAAAATACTCCAAAAAGTGCTAAATATGCTCACACACATGAGAATAAGGCCTCCCAAGGTGGGTTTCTCCTCTAAACCATCCAACGTCCTCCTTAAAAGATGCCTATTAAGTGAAAAGTAGGAACATATGGTCCTAATTGCAACAACCTTAGTCAAATGGTCCAAGAGAGTAAGTCGACCCCTCAAATAAGTGATGATGCGGCATGTGTGGCATCCTAATAAGTGTGCATGGTCTTGTCATCATGCCCAATGTATGTCTCACAAAGTCCAAGGAAATCACAATGCCCAAGGCAGATGTCATGGGTCTTAAAGAAATCATGGATCCCAATGAAAGTACATGAATCTCGAGGCAGTATACAAATCCCAAGCAACATAAATTATGAGTCATGTCAAAATGTGAGTGACATTAGGTAGAGAAGCATTAAAGTGTCTTCTTCTAACTTCACAATAACTCATAGAATTTATACAATTTTCCAAGTTTAACCATGGTGGGGACAACATCAACCCCTATTACATGTGACAACCCCTAAGATAAGAAGTAGTTCCTAGGACACTAAGCAAAGGTATGTGAAGTAATGGATGATATGATTTGGTGGGTAACTTTATGAATTGATTAGCATAGCCACATAAAGTTTTTAAATATATTCATCCATATGAGTTCCTTTAAAGACGAGGGTGCACTTTCTTGCATCGAGTTACCATTTTTTTATCATTATTTCTTACTTCCCTTTTTTTTGGCTTTTTTCTTTATTTGATCTATCCATTTTTCTTTAGATATGCAATTTCAAGCATGGGACTTGGGGCATTGACCTCATAGTGAGGTGGCATAGCTCAACCTTTTTATTTGGATTTTTCATTTTTATTTTTGTGCATCTACCTCGAGCTTATATATCTTAAGATGAGGCTTTTCTCATGGGACTATGAAGCATGAACCTTTCTATGACATATGACAAACCAACCATGAGTGGGACAATGGAATATGTGTATGGAATAATGGGGAAGATGGAAAGTGGTAAGTATGATTTGGGATATGGACAAGCTACATCTTCCTAGGCCTCTAGTAGTACAACTTAACCCAAGGGTGACAACACTTATATCTAGAAGACGAGTATGACCCACCATGGTACAACAAGGAAAATAACATCAATTTAGAGTTTTATGATTCAATACATGTTCACCACGATCATGAAAAATAAATGATTCATTAACACCGCATATGAGCAAGGAAGTAAAGATATGACAATGTACAATATATCAATGCTCATAAACATAAATATTCATATAGCATCATCATGATTGTGCCAAATCCATTTAAATGTGTTATTATCATCAAGAATCCATCAAGGTGGGCATATATATTGTGCAAGGTATATCAAAATGCAACAATATCTCTTACATAAGTTCTCTAGAAGATCAATCTCAAATACCCATGATCAATGCAAACTGGAACATCATGCCACCGAGAGAGTGGTACTCATGCAAACAATCTCTAGCATGTGATGAGAATCACATGGTTACCTCTCATATCGTATGAGGGGTAACCATGACCAATATGGAAGAGCTTTGTAGCCTAAAATTACAAATCAAATTTGTAGAAACTTAGAGAGATCCAATTAGTCCCATGGCTCTCACCCAAATCATATTCCATGGAACTAATGATGATCCTATTCAAGGGATTACATAAAGAAAGGATTTTGACTTCCACCAGGCTGCATATAAAAGAAATATGTTTGGACATGTGTGTTGTAGTTGTCCATAATTTTTCTAATGCTCTAAGTAAAAATGTGTTGACATGAACCTTCATCTGTCTTCAAGTAAAAAATAAGGTTTTATCTAGCTTACGAAAATCATAATCTAGACTTGGAATTACTCGTCTTGGAAATGCTTTGGGTGGTGGAGGTAGTGGAGAAGTTGATATGGGAAGGGGTCTTGCGACAACCATTAATGAACAAAAAAAAAAAAAGTGAGAATACATGTTATTGGACAGTATCAATTATATTTCTAATTGTTTAAAATACCAACTCCAATGTATCAATGATTAATAAATTTGTACCATTTAAAAAATTGTTTCAAATGAACCACAACTTTACATGTATTGTTACATTGTTGTAGAAATAGGATTGCAAGCAAGAACAAATCAATACCTCCTAAGATGGCTTGGCATTCCTTTAAACTTTTATTTTTGAACGACATTAACGTTTTTCATGCTCCATGATGGTGACCAATAACCACCCTATTATATAGCATTAAATGATGTGTGGGGTTGTGTATACCATGTTGGATTTTAATTGCTTCAAATTTGATTGTATATACACAACCTCTTTTGAATTACTTCAAATCCAAATCCAACTGTGTATACATGACCCTGCGCATAATTGCTCAACAATATTAACACTTCCCATGTCAATAAGTACAACCATGATGATCAACTAACACTACAGGGTGATCACTTCTCAACCATATGTATAAATAACCTCGGATATAATAATTATAAGTCATTCAATTAATAAATGAAAATGTTACTCTCATATCACTTTAACTAATAATTATGATTATTTTTTATCAATCATATGATCGAATTTATTTAGTTAAAATTATGTTAAATGTACTTCTCCACATAAAAACTAGTCTTATTAATCATCTAAAATAAATTAATTCTAAAATTAATTTAAAAATAATAATACTTTTTTAAATATTAAAGAAAACAATTAGTCTTATTAATCATCTTAAATAAATTAATTCTAAATTTAATTTAAAAATAATAATACTTTTTTAAATATTAAAGAAATGCTAATTCTAATAGGCAATTATAATCCTAACATGGCACGGACTAATAATTTACTATAGAAAATGTGATATTCAAAATTGTAGAATAATTTACCATCTTCAATATAATAGTTTATGGAGATGCTGTAAATATACATTTATAAAATTTATAAAAGGTACATTTATATTCAATATTGCAAATTAATAACATGTGTTTTTTTCTTAAAAGGTTATAAGTTCAAATCTAGATAGGGTATGTACACTTTCATAGACTTTAGCAATCAAATTGTTACATGAAGAGGGTCCATTATCCTACAAACAAAAAAATCTCATACACCAATTTAATGTCTAGCTTAACCATAACCTTAAAATTAAATTATTATTATAATTATTTAAAAAACATAATAATTTTACCAATTTCAAAATAACATAATAATTTACCATACATATTACACTACTTTACTTTATAGAAATGTACATTTGTCTTATGCATTGGTTGCATTATCATGAAACGTGTTTAGTCTTTCAAACATGAGCTATCCAAACTAGAATGAGCTATCCAAAGTAATTGAAACAAAGAAATACACTTAGGTAGATTGAATATATGGTGATAGTTGAAGTGATGCCCATTGCTTAACGAATGCATATGAGATGGATAGAGTAAGCCTAAATGCGATGTTTTCTATCCCAAAAAAAATTAAACAAAATAGGTAGATTGAATATATGGTGATAGTTGAAGTGATGCCCATTGCTTAACGAATGCATATGAAATGGATAGAGTAAGCCTAAATGCGATGTTTTCTATCCCAAAAAAAATTAAACAAAACTCTAAATGCATATGAGATGGATAGAGTAAGCCTAAATGCAATGTTCTCTATCCAAAAAAAAAATTAAACAAAACTTTAAATGCAATGAATCCCAAAAAGTTGAGGAAAACTTGCTTTTCCCAAAATGGTGTGGATTATGAGTTTTATTTGGTTATCTAAACAATTCCCACACTTAAGTAAAAGGCATGGCATTGCATTGTATCACTGCTTAAAAAGGATGGTATATAATTAATTTGGTTGTTAAAAGCTTGTAGATGAGAGGATGCAAACAATATGGTGGATACGTAACTTTTTAGGTAATGTTTTCTTATAGTTTATATTTTAATTTTAGTTATAAAATATATAAAGATTTTTATAATTATATATTTAGTATCATTGATAGTTATAAATATTGTTATAATTCTATATGTTTTTTCATGCGTTATGGAGTGAAATTTATGAGGGAAGGAGAAATGGGATCATGTAGATTCATTATTGTGAAGCTTGGGGCAACCATGGAACTTTTTTGAAATATTTCTTTCCTTTTGTTTGAGTTAATGATGACAACAAAGATATTGTTTTATGAGGATACCACTTACTTTACAAATCTCAAAAGTGGTGTTATTATAAGCTAAGAGAAAGTGCAAAGGAGAGCCCTCTGGAAATAGTTTATTGAAATGGAGGAGGGATACCACAGAGAAGATATCCTCCTCGGGAATGACAGGGTACATGCAAGAATCCCAGCTAGACATGGAAAGACATATATGCATGTAAGTTTATAACCATGTTATTACAAGAGATACAAAAAACTTGATTTTAGTGGTGTGAAACTTACAAGATTTTCTTCATGGGATATAGGAGCATTCATCCATCCAATCCTTTTAGAAGGATATATTTGAATATATCACGATCAAATTCTACCAATTTTCCCTTTGGGATGAAGAGATGGAACCACACATGAAGCGCATACTAGATGTTGTTCAATCTCTTTGGTATCTCGTGGGTGTGGACACGATTGAGAAAATTGAGTATGAAAGGTTGACGTTGAATTGTAATTCGACAATGACACCAAGTTTGGAAAGCAAGGATTCGATTATCTACTAGTAGTTAGGGAATAATGATAAGTAGTGAACATTTGCCTCATAAATAGTTAGTTGCATGTGAATATTTTTACCTTTTTTTGTGCAGAATGAATGCATTTGACTCAAAGTAACCAAAAAACCATAGATATCTAATTTATACCTTGTACATAGGGAAATAAGCACATAGAAAAAAAACATCATTTTATTGTCATCCAAAAATCCCAAATGAAGATTTTGCATATTGCAAGCTTTCCATTCAAAGGTAGGGGAAAATCACTAAGTCAAAGGTTGTTCTATGACTTAAAAGTCATGTATCCTCTCATACAATGATTTAACTCACTTTCCTCATGACACCAAACCACTTCCCTAACAACCAGGGACACACTTTCCATACACCCAATGAAAATTTTGTATCTTGCAAGCTTTCCATTCAAGGGATATGTAGTTTACAAAAACATTGACCTTCCTCATTCATTCATTCAGAGTTAGAATATTGATAATGAAAGAAGGTTCTATTTACTCCATTTTACTTAGAAATTCAGCATTCGTTCATTTAACCAGATCTTCAACATAAACACAAAATACTTTATCATCATCATTAAGCATGCAATAAGCATAGCGAACAAAAACACTTGTATGTTCAGTAATGATTTTAACCAGCCAACTAACTAAGGGTAAATGCCTTTCCACCCAACTATAGGCTATGTTGTATTGTATTTTTCTACAACATGCCACCCATGTGCCAGGACATGACACCACCAAGGGACTAACTCATATAACTTCCAAATCATGAAATGGTACAAAAAGGTTACTCTCCTTCACTCCATTGGAAACAGTTGAAGTTTCCCTCTTCCCACTGAGCTTAGGACCTCCACAAGTTTATTAGGTACATTCCCAACTAAATTTCCTCTGCACAAGGGAGCCCCTTCTCTACTGCATAGTCCCTCGGTGACTTCCCCTTACCAGTTTCGTTTTGTTTCCAACAAGCACCAAGTCATGACCCTCTTTTGCTCCAGTCTGGATATAGGTCTTCTCTACACTTGGGTGACCATTAAACTCTTTGGAAAGCTTCCTATTTTCTTTAGAACAACTTCCCAACTCTTCTTTGTTGTTCAAAGTCATGCGCGCGAGCTCCTCTTCTCACTACACCATCTGTTTGTGAGTCTGCAACTCACTCTCTTCACAATAAGCCTTTGTGTGAGTCCGGTCTTTGTGCATTTTTTCTATGGTTCTCTTCTATTTCATGGATTGTTGATGTTATATCTCTCATGTGCATCCTCCTCCTCTTCCCCATTCTTCGTCCACCTATCTATTGTGTTGTTTTTCCACCTTTTCCCTATTCTTCCTCATGTCCTTGGGATCCCCAATGAATTTTTTCAAAAGAAACCCATTGTGTCAAGCTCTCGAATAGAAGGGGGAAACCCAGTGCATCCTTTAGGATGAAGTCTTAGTTGGCCTTTCACTCCTCCAAGTACCAAATTAGTCAGTGATTATAACTGCTCAACCACCCAATATTGATCACCATAAATAGGCTATGTGGTTCTATGCAATCCAGGTGTGTTGGGAAGGTAGTGTATTCAATTTATGTAGGTGTAGGTTTGATTGTTGAGAAATCTCCCTATTTTCCTCATTGAAACTTATGAGTTCCACCTTGCTAGTCCCACTTGTGGTATCACGACCAATACTCAAGGATTCCTTCCTAGTCAATTGTTTGGTATTTTCATTAATCAAAAACATAATTACATGCTTTATAAATCACAATACGTGAATTCTTAGCATAATTACAATAATGGGGGGAAACAGGGTGTTACATTCCCCTCTTCCTAAAGAAACATTGTCTTCAGTGTTTAAAACACCATACATACACACAATTTATGTAGGAAACAAAAATGGGTATGTCATTCTCATGCAATCTTCCAGTTCCCAAGTGGCATCATCTACTCCAAAGTTCTTCCATTTCACCTTCCCCTGCACGATGGCTTGGTTCCGGAGAAATGTTTCTCTATTGTCTAGGATGTCTTGAGGTTTTGGATGAAATTCTCCCTATCGTTCCACATGTATCACAGTCCAATCAATTACATGATTAGAGTCATGAATATACTTCTTTAATAAAGATACATGGAACACATTGTGAGCTCCAACAATAGATGGTAAGGCAAGTCTATATGTTATTGGTCCCACTTTTTCCAAGACTTCAAACGGTCCACAATAGTGGGGTGATAAATTGGCACAAGTCCTCATCCTTAGTGAGTTCCTTTTGGGTTTTATGCTGAGATACACATGATCTCCCACCTTAAACTCTTTATGAGTTCTCTTGTTGTATGCAAAGATTTTCTGCCTATCTTGGGATACTTTCAAATTCTCCCTTGTTTTGATCATTGTCTACTCTATTTTCTTTAGAAATTCTGGTCCAAGTGTGATCTATTCCACTGGATTTTCCCAGGTGATTGGAAATCTACATTTTCTGCCACACAGAGCCTCGAACAGACTCATTTTCAATGATTCGTGATAACCATTGTTATAGACAAACTCTACTAAGGGTAGATATTCTTCCCATTGTTTGGGTTGATGCATGACATGCATCCTCAACATGTCTTCCAACACATTTTCACTCTTTCGATCTGATCATTTGTTTGAGGATGGTAGGTCGTGTTTAATGCTAGTTGCATTCCCAAACCCGCAAACGAGCCTTTCCAGAAATTGGAAGTGAAATTTGCATCTCTATCTGAAATAATAGTCTTGGGTAGACCATGCAGTCTGAAATTTTTTTCATAAAAATATCAACAACATATATAGCTTTAAAAGTAGATTTAATGGGAATGAAGTGAGTTGCCTTGTTTAACTTATCCACCACTACCATGATTCCATCATGTTTCCTAATTGTCTTCGACAAACCAATGATAAAATACATGGAGATTGTCTCCCATTTCCATTCTATAATTCACAATGGTTGTAACAATCCTGCAGTGTGCTTATGTTCAACTTTTCCCTGTTGGCACTCCAAACACTTGGCAATATACTCAACAATGTCTTCCTTCATTTGTGTCCAGTAATACAACTACCTTACTATTGTTATCATCTTTTGATAATCAGGATGATCTACACAAGGTCTTCTATGAAATTCATCCATGATGAGATGCTTCAGCTCTGCTGAATCAAGCACACACAACCTATTGTTATATAGCAGTAACTCATCAGTTGCAAGTTGATATGCCTCGTACTTTTTCTCATTGGGTTCTTACTGCAAATATTATCTTACTAAATTGAAAAACTTTTTTCTTGCAAGAGAATTTTGATTCTCAACTTGATGTCAAACTCACCTACACTTGTTGTTGGTAAGTGTGTCATCTACACACTTGGTTGAGGGCATCTTCCTCTTGATTCTCTTTCCCTTTTACATGTTTGATCTCGAAATCAAACTCGCTAATCAACGCCGTCCATCTGGCCTATCTAGCGTTCAATTGTAGATAATAAAATAAATACTTTATACCACAATGGTTTTTCATCAAGACAAACCTTCTTCCAAGCAAGTAATGCCTCCACATCTTCATTGCATGCACAATCATTGCAAGCTCCAAGTTGTGGGTGACATACCACTATTCATGCTCATTTAGCTTTCAGGACTCATAAAAGATCAATTTCCCTTCTTGTATAAGAAATCCGTCGAGGTCTTCCTTGCAAGCATCAGTGCAAACCAATAAATATTTCTTGGATTTTGCAATCTTTAAAACACGGGTTTTGATGAAAAGGTGCTTCAGCTGTTGGAATCTAGCTTCACACTTAGTTGACCATACAAATTTCGTCCCTTTCCTCTCTAATGAAGTAATGGGATGAACAATATTGGAAAATACCTTAATAAACCTTCTATAATATCTAGCTAATCCCATAAATTACCTTACCTTAGTTACATTCCGAGGGGCAGGCCAATCCATGATTTCCTTGATCTTCTCGGGATCTACTGCCACTCCTTCTGCTAAGATTGTGTGGCCCAAATACTGGATCGCCTTCTAAAAAAAGTCACACTTGTTGAACTTGATGTATATTTTGTGATCTCTTAGCACCTGTAACACCATTTTGAAATGTTCTTCATTCTCTTCCTTAGTCTTGGAATACACCAGGATGTCATCAACAAACACTAGAAAAAACTTATTCAAATACTTGCTAAGAACACTATTCATTAGGCGCATGAAGGTGGCTAGTGCATTGGTAAGCCCAAATGGCACTACCACAAACTCACAGTGTCCATACCTTGTTCTAAAAGTTGTCTTGTGGATGTCTTCATCCTTAATCCTGACTTGGTGATATTCAGATATCAAGTCAATCTTAGAGAAAATTGTAGCTCCTCTGAGTCGATAAAAAAGATCATCAATTATGGACAATGGATGCTTGTTCTTGATGATCATCTTGTTCAACTATCGGTAATCGATGCACAACCGCAATGTGCTATCCTTCTTTTTCATGAATAGTGTTGGTTCTCCCCATGGGGATACACTCGGCTTGATACACCCTTTATCCATCATCTCCTTCAACTACACTTTCAATTCCACCAGTTCGGGCGTGCTCATTCTATAGGGTACTTTTGATGTTGGTATCGCTCTGGGGACAAGATCTATTGAAAACATGAGATATCACTTGGGAGTAAATCTGGGCACCTCCTCTAGGAATACATCCTTAAACTCCCACAACACTAGATGATCCTCAACCTTCAACTATTTTCTTTCTGTTGCATTGAGAACTTGTATTTCATACAAGGGACACCCTTTTCTACTGAATTTATTGAGTTGTAGCATTGATATCTGCCTAATTGAAACTGGATTCTGAATGCCTTGCAACACCCTCATGTTACCTTTTGTGTTTTCTCACTCTAAGGTATTATCGAAACAATTCAATTTCATCTTATGAAAATATAACCAGTCCATTCCTAACAACACATCATGTGATCCTAGGGGTAGGATATTCAAGGCTAGTTGAGTATGAAGTCCACTCATTGCAAATGGACAAACCTATATCACTTCTGCCACTTTTCTCTTAGTCCCTGTGGCTAACTGAACCAACCATGCATTTTCATGTTTCTTTCTCTATAAGGAATATGATTCAACAACTTGAGGTAAAACATAACTAAGGTTAGAACCAGGGTCAATCAAAATAAAAATGGGTTGTTTGGTAATTATACCTTCCAGCTCCACCACAGAAGCTTGGTGGTATGCTTATCAATTCTCAATAGTTGTGTATATTCTTGGCACTCTCATGGCCACATCATTGACTGCAATAGCCTCCTAAACATGATAAATGATTTTTCTATCATGTTGACTATGAGGTAAATGTCTCAATAGATGTGCCTCTTCACAACCCCAACACTGTAGAGGTTGTTTCTTTGGCTCCAATAATATTTCTCTTGCATTCTCTACTGACCTATTTCCACTCTGATATGGAAAGTTAGGTTGGTGCACATTTGTTCTTAGATGACCAAACTAAGCACCTTCCTTCAGATTCTTGTATGGGGATGATTTAAATCCCTTCTTTGGGAATCTGGTCTTTTATTTTCTCTTCCAATCCCTAAGAGCCTCATGTCTATGCTTGGATTGGTCATAACAACACATGCCTTCCTAATGGTATCCTCCAAGATCTTAGGCTCATCAAATTCAATTCTATCTTGATAGGACTAGGGAAACCCACTGAGGAAATGTTGAGTCCTTTCCTTCTCATCCTTGAGGTAAGGAATGTACCTTAACAACTCCAAGAATCTCTTGGAATAAGCATCCATGGTAAGTTGCCCCAACTTGTGTTCATGGAATTCTTTAATCTTTTAATCAAATTATTTCTCAAATAAATATGCCTTCCTTAAATACTCTTCAAATTTCTTTCAGGTCATATTTCTCTCCTTTTATTCCTTGACTTCCTTGAGTTCCTCCCACCATATGTAATCTCTTCCATTTAGATTGAAGATGGATATCATTTTTTTGTATTTTTTAAGTAATTGTCTACCCGTAAATACTTTCTTATCCCCAATGGTCAAGCCTCGACTTCTTTTCCTCTCTTGATTTCTCCATCAAAGGTAGGTTGCTTAGCCTTATTGAACTCTTTTGTCAAAGAACTCTTTGAGTGTCTCTTTTTCTTATTCTTGGGAACACTTGATCCAATGTCACTACTGGACAACTCCTCAGTAGTGGCATTCCCACTAGATTAATCCATGGAAATAATTCCACTAGCTCTACCCTTATTAGCATCTCGATGCCTTTTCTTGAAAGAACTTCTTCCTACATTACTATGGGCTAATCCATGCTTCTGGGCATATTAAGGGGTCTTCAATTTCTCCAACTATTGCAGCTCTGCATTATTAATGGTTGGACCTTGTTGCAAATTCTTTTGGATCTCAGACAAAATCTGCAATAGTACTGCATTCAACTCGTCCTACTCAACCTGAGATCTCATGAGCCTCTCATTGTCTTCCTTCAGACCTCTGACAGTGGCTACTAAATCTGGAGGGGTTTATCTAGGCCTCCTACCATTAGACTCTTCATCTCTAAACTGTGAGGTGTCTCCCATGCTATGTTGCACCATTCACTCCTACCTCCTTTTCATTATGTCCTACATACTAAAACAATGAAACACTATTATCCATTACATCAGAATCATTGCCATAAATTATCAACCTTGTCAAACATCAATCTATTTTGGCAGTCCCAATACAAAACTCCATTTCCCACTCAAAACTACTGTCAGTATTCATATACATAGTTAAATAATCAAGATTTAAAACATGCATTTCTAGCAAATAAGAATTTTCTTAAACAGTCATGTGGTCTTGGCGACCCATTCAACCCAAGAGTTTGAACTATGCTCTAATACCACTTTGTAACACACCTGGCCCCCAAAACTTACTTAGGCTGGTGGGATGTCATATGTTATCTTTCTTGTATCCTCAGAACTTTGGTTGCAACCTTTGGCAATCATGTTCATCGTAATGTACATGAGAAATTATCTTATCCCAACATCCAGTTGCATTGAATCTACCCACTCAACACCCAACTTCTGGTAGAACTGCATCAGAAGTTTCTACATAGACCAGTAACCAAGAATTATCGATCGAGCGGTTAGAGTTCTCTCTGAGAAACCAAATCAATGATTGGCAGTGATTCAATCTTTATACCCATCATAAAATTGGGTTAACTAGCCCACACTTCCATCCCGATCACATCTCTCTAATGAACCCATTCTGACATATCCAACAGTCTTCAGGGTCGAAATTCAATGGCCTCGATTGAATCGATACCTCAAACTATACAATAGCTAATGCCTCTTCCATCATCCATTCATTACATGGATAGGTGATGTCCTCAACAAATCTATGGCTGAGATTACATCAGACACCCATCCCGTGGATCAATGGTTTATATCCACTTAGGTTCCTTTTCCATTGGAATGCATCCACTCCAAGCGATCACGGGTATTTCTGATCAACTCTATCCAATGATACCACTCCGATGGATATGATGGTCCTAGGTACATCCCATTTAACAGTCAAGGTTCACTCAGGATCCTACAACTGTATTGCAGTTAACATGTGTCTTGTTCTTCCTCCTCATAATGGATAATTCTAGATTCAACATCTGTAAACCCATAGGCATCCTCTCCAATAGGTGCACAGTCTCCTCACGATGACTCATCATTATATTTCTTCATCAAATACTATTCCCATGAACCTTCCATACCTTCTTGATATCTTACTTTCCAATAGACTTATTGATAACGTATTCGGGCATCTACAGTCAATATCTCATCGGATTAAGCCCCAATAGACCAATGACCCACAACTACTTGGGATATTATCATTGAAATTCCATTGTGATTTCACACCTTAGGTTCTCCAATGACCATGTCTTCCGATAGGCTTTCTCCCAAGACCCACATCTCCAACCAACTATTAGGAGCTCCTCATTCTTCCAAATCAATGGTTGTCATCCCTCAGGGTTCAAATAAGGGTTATCAACTAGATTAAAGGCTCTTTGCAAGACTTGACAGTCCTATGGTATTTTTAGAATTAGTTTATCAGTGTTCTACCTGACTCCCTTGGGAATTCAAACCCTTCTACAGTCGACTATGAGTGCTCTACTCCAAAATCCCAAATGAAGATATTACATCCTGCAAGATTTCCATTCAAAGACAGAGGAAAATCACCGATTCAAAGGTTGTTCTAAGACTTAACAGTCCTACATCCTCTCGTAAAAGGATTTATCTCACTTTCCTCATGACACAAGAACACTTCCCCATCAACTAGGGGCACTCTTCTCATACACCCTATTATCCCCCCATTTCTAGGGATAACTAAGGAGATTATATCTCGAGACACACATGTTGCAGACTTGGAGTACTAAGAGAAAGATCAACAGGCAGAGCCCTTCACTCACCACGCATCACCATCTGATCGAGGGCAACAACATCCACCACACCCAACTTGGCCCATAGAGGACATGAGGTCTTTCTTCATGAGGTAACAAGTCTAGTGTCATAGTAAGTGTCATTTTAATATTTGAAGCATTTGAACATGTTGCAAAGGGTCTTTTATTGATTTTGAAAATGTTTTCTTGGAAATTATGCCTTTTGCCTCATTTCACCCTAGTGGTTAACATGTTTTCCTAGTAACAGGGTTACCCTCGGGAAAATGGATGCTACTAAGGGGTCTCCTTGAACTGTCATCATACCATTCCCGCATATATACTTATGATTTTCCATACTTCTTCCTTTCATTTCCTCATCTTCTGGGTTTTCGGGTATATTGACCCAACAAGGGCTTTACCTCATTTCACCCTAGTGGTTAACATGTTTTCCTAGTAAGAGGGTTACCCTCGGGAAAAGAGATGATACTAATGGGTCTCCTTAAACTATCATCATACCATTCTCGCATATATAATTAACACTTTCCATGCTTCTTCCTTTCGTTTCCTCATCTTCTGGGTTTTAAGGTATATTGACCCAAGAAGGGCTTTACCTCATTTCATGGGAAGAAGGGGATGAAGGCCTAGAGGCTTCTAGCTGAAAAAATATAAAATCTAAATATTAATCCTCTAGATTCTCTCACTAATGGTCCTGAGATCAACGAAATGCTTCTCCATAAAATTCAAGGACCTGTAAGATGAAACACATAAATAAATGTCACATTTGTTGAGGGTATGCATTGTGGTGTCTTTTACTTTCCTTGCACATGGAACTCAATGTGTTCTAGCCTAAAGTGGCATTGTGGTACTCTTTACTTTCCCTTGCATATAGTACTCAATGTTCGAACCTTAATCAAATTAATGGAAAATAAAAGGGCTTGGGAAAAGGTTGCATTGAAAACGAGGATGTGGCACACCCTCTACAAAGGCACCCATAAATGGGACAATACGAGCCCTTGTATGTCAAGAAACCCCATGCCAAAAAGTTACATCCCCATCCACCTCATACTCTTTTACATACTTAGAGAGGGTCTTATTGGGAAACACTCCTTGACTTGGGGAATGATCTACCCAATAGGGCACCTTGACAACCCTCCCATACTTAAATTTGGAAATTTGTATAAGGTCTTTGAGCATTTGTATATTTTGAAAAGGGGGGATTTGATGCACATGTTTGAGTAGTTATTTTATTAGATATGTCTTACTTGGCATGATACTTGTGGCATGTGGACCCTTGGAGGGAGAATTTGTTTGTCTTTGCAAGGCCTTGCCAAGTGGAAGTCTTATCATGGAGAAACAAGGTTCTTTGGACTTTGATTGGGGCATGAAGCCCACAGGTTGGATGATGTGCCCCCTCTCATTGGACACATGGGAGAAGGAATGTTTCCTTTTGAATCACTTGGTGACTATGAGGTGATCACATTCTAGCCCCTTGCACCCAAATGTTAGCCTTTGGAGGATAACGTTAGAGAGAGAGAGAGACTTTCCTTGCACTAGACCACTTGATGATAGGACATGAAGCCTTTCAAGGCCCAACGAAATCACTTGGGAGGAAAAACATCTCATCTTGGAGGCTAATGTCACCCCTCTAGGGTAGGACTTCACCCCTAAAAGGGGAATTACTTTATGTATTTTCTATTTTGAAGTTGTAAAGGAAACTTTATGAGGTCGGCCTCCTTGAATTATTGAAAGTGGACAAAATTGTGTGGACAAATTGTTAAGGTGACTTCATATAAATAGAAGTCATTTTCATTTCATTTTCATCATATTTCTCGCTTGATAATTACATATTACATGGATCAAATTTCCACCCTACTTGGCCATTTTTCTCTATCTCTCTCTTGAATGTCTTGTGGATGCTAGTACTTGTTTATTGGTGAAGGAAAGTAAGGCACTATCTCTTGGATGCTTGTTCTTGGTATTTTTGGTGGAATATTCTTAATAACGAAGGGTTTCTTCATGCTATTCTTGGAATTGGTAAGGAATTTATTAATTTATTGTATTGTTTCTTCTTGTTTCAAGATTTAATTTATTTAAACCCTTGGAGGAATATAAGGGCTGTTGGCCCTTGGTTAAGGAAGAAAGTGAAGATTTAGGAAGAAAGGTGAAGTACGAATTGTGCAGAAGGAACAATGACTGATATTGGGTCGAAGTGGTCAAAGAAGAAGAAAAGAAGGATCAAAGTGGAAACGAGTTGTTGAACGAAAAGATTGAGGAAGACAAATTAGCAAGGAAGATGGATCGTGGAGAACTCAGCAAGCCGAAAAATCCACCAACGGATGCTTTGGAGCACCTCGTGAAGAAGACGAAAAGACAGGTTGGCGAAGCCCTAGAAACGCGGGTCAAGTTGATCTAGGGTTTTAGACACCTAGGGTTTTGGGATCTAGGGTTTTGACACCTAGACGTTTGTCAGGAAATGTATAAATAAAGGTCTAGAGGACTTGGGAGGGTTCGTTCGAAGAGGATTGTATTGTTGATGTCGAGTGATTATTTTTGTGCGTGAGGAGAGTATTGTGTTGTGAGAATATTCGTGTATTGTAAGATCTTCAACTGGTTGCGAAGATCAACCCTGCAGCTGGGTGCGCAGGGAGGGGAGAGAAGGAGAGAAAGATCTGCAAGCTAAGTGCACAGATAGAACTGTATGTTTTCATATAATATATCAAGAAACACAGTTATGTGGACGTAGCCCTAGGGAGAGGGTGAACCACGTATATCTTGTTGTTATGTGTGATTGATGTTGTGTTCTTTGCCTTCTGTTATTCTATCATTGCATTATTGTGCTAGATCTGAGATATAGTTGTGCGAAGTAGACTTAAGTTGGTAAAGGAATAACTAGATCTATTGTTATCGGATTAATCGGTAGGTGCGGACACTAACAGATCTCCCTAGATCCACCTGGATCTAGAACAAAGCAAGACAGGACATGACTATTTCCCTAAGTTTTGACCATTGAATTAACTAGGAGGCAAGAACAAATAAAATTTCTTATTATCGCTTCCTAGGGTCTTTGTTGCTCCCGCTTCGCTCCAGTGCTCTCGTGAAGTCAAAACCAAGACAACAAAAACCAACTCAAGTGAAGACAGTTCAATATATTCAACAGTCAACCTATGTGTATGATCAAGGAATTACACAATAAAGTGGAAATAGCTTTATGGGAAAGGGACATGCCACTGTATCATATCAATGGAAAGTAAATATTACAACCTGAGCCTTGATGTCGCAAAATTCCTTTCGATGGCTCTTGGCTCTGACACACACACTTTCTCAATCCTTGCATGAAGAAGATCAAATCCCCTTGATAGACTTGCTAGAGTCTACAAGTTGTTGTTCAACTAAGTCCTTCACACAATTATTTCACCAATTTCTCCAATGAATCTTGCTTAACCTTTTCCATGAGAATTCCCTCAATATATAGGAGAAAATGAATTAGTTACTTGGATAAGAATGATCCCACAATATCTAGGAATCCAGTACAAGGATAACCATTCGAATGCCAACCCATCCTTATAGAAGATTCCCTTCTAGAAACATCGAGAATTCATCTTTTTCCATGCTTTAGGAAGAGTTCGCACCCTAACTATTCAACACAGTGCGAGAAGTTTTCACCCTGGCTTAAGGCAGCCTGCGAGAATCAGGCATTCTCGCAGCCAAATATACTAGCAGCCTGCAAACCTTCTTCAAAAATGAGTTTTCTGGGAAGAGATAAAAGTAACTTTTCTTAGGAGAAAGTTCTTATGAAGAGCCTGAGTACACCATCATCAATACATCATCATGATGACCAAAATCATGGGTAACAGAATGCCCCCCAAAGTATGAGGTTGGAACCAGTGACAGCCGAAAGATTTGTAAGCTGCATGTGTGTGTCGGGAACCAGGAGCACACCTAATCGGAAACCTGCGAAAAATCAAGCATCTGCAGAATATCATATATACCAATTCTGAGGTAGGCATTCCCATACTCAAATCATAGATGGATGACATTGTAGACATAGGTCATGGCCACCAATCATACACTATGGATCCATGCCGTCAAAATATAGCATAGCCACTAGGAATACACTGTGGATCTATGCGAAAAATTCAAATTGAGACGTCATAGCCACGAGACATACACAGTGGATCTATGTGTCACAGATTATACATACTCCATCACAACCTGGACAAAAGAGATGATATCCAGGGTCTTCAATCTCGTCGCCCAAAGTACGAATCTAACCATGTGATTACATGTGTTGAAGTCGAACATGGTAGAAACCACTTGATTACTAGTCATTGATGAAACCGTTAACAAGTGCGAGGGAAATCACCATTGATGTCAATGACTCCCAAGGTACTCTAGTACAATCCATCGAGTGTGAATGAATGAGTTGGAGTCGAACATCTGATGGAATCTTTTGATCAGGGGTCAATGATGTAAACCCACTGTCAAAAGCGAGGAAACCTGCCATTGAGGCATGCAAGCTCCAAGGTACTAAATAATTTCTAAGTCTTGATTCCAGATAATGAGATGAAGTCGACGGAACAAAACTCGTCACAGGAGGGCCTTGATGTATCCCGCATCAATGACACGAAATGAGTAACAGATTTTGAAGGTGAAATAGATGATCATGCAAATTGAACTAGACACAGGGAAGGCCGACACGGAGAGAATGGACAACAACAGATGGCCGACTCAATATAGGTTTCAGATGGACTTCTCTTGAACATATGAACGACACGACCAATGATTTGGCAGAATTAACTCAAATACGACACAGGGAATGATCTTGTAGAAAATCGAATGAGAGACAAATGGATTTCCCAAACCAGCTTCAAATGATGAATAGGGGGTGTCATGTTCAAGAGTGACACTTACTGCCAATTACTACGAAGATGATAACATATCCCTTTCCCAAATTCCCCCCCACCATTTCTGGCGAGTACCTCTTTATTTTTATGCAAGCTTGAGGAGGATAACATATGATTTTTGATGTAAGCTCATCCTTCGGACGAGTCCCTCGAAGTATGTTTAACGAACCCTAAGAAGGAGTGGTTCGGTCCCATTACGGGTCTGTCAATGTTTGTTTAACGAGTCCAGAGATAGAAAACTTGAAGGTTTTTCATGATTATAGAGTCTGGAAAAGCGCTTAAAAGAGAAATCTCTCAGTTCATTTTTCGTAAAATAGTCTGGATGAGACCGAAAAAGAGATAAATTATCGCTCACCAAACGCTTACTTCAAATACTTTATCGAGCGTGAAAATAGTAAGGTCGCTTGGCGATATTTTAATGTTTAGAGAGTCTAAAAAGAGCTTAAAGAGGACTCCAGGGGGTTCCTTTTTCGTATAACCTTGTTGAGCCCGAAAAAGTGATAAAAGTATGCTTGATCGCATTCTCATGTATTTGCGAGCGCAAGAATGGAAAAAAACCACGCTCGAGGTTTTATACAAAAAACCATAAAAAATAATCAAAACATGCGATGACAAAGAAAAAATATCTCTGTATCCCTGTATAGGAACCTCAAAATCATTATGCCTATAAAAGTTACACTCAAAGGTCATTAGGGATTAGGGTTTAATAGATAAATAATCATAAAAAACCAAATGACATAGTAAAAGTAAATAAAAATGAGTAAATACTCTTTTTACCATATCATTTTTACCTTTCCACTATTTGAGCTCAAAAAACCCCTCTTTTACCCTCCAAGTTTGGTGTCAGATTGCAGGAGCTATGAGTGTCCATTCAGCGAGTCGTCAGCGATAGTAAGGTAGGCTCTTTGTCCTTAACACTTTCATGGTTTAATTTTGCAATTTCCTTGGTTAAAATTTATTTTTTGGGTTGATTTTGCAAGTCCTATTTACGCGTTGCCATTCTCGCAGGCGGGCTACACGAGACCTGCAAGAATGGGGCATTCTCGCAGGTGAGCCTAAGACAGCCTGTAAGGTTCTCGCATTGTACCCAAAGGGCACTTGCGAGAACCGCAAAGCTCAATTTTTTTTTTAAATTTCACTCAATGAAAGAGAATGAACTCATGAAAAAAGTTGCTAATATTCTTTTTGTGTCTCTTATGCAGATAATTGGCCAGCAAAATGGTGCTTGAATGGTGCGAAAGGGAGCACGAAGAAGAAAATGCAATTGCTGGAAATCATCCACCTACTATCGCTGCTTTGAGAAACTATGGGCTCCTGAAGTACTTTCGTATCCCGGGCATGAGGGCCAAGTCAGGTTGCTAGAGTACCTGGTGCGTATGTGGGACCCTGATCAACAGGTATTTCATGTGGGGGTCCACACACTGTCCTTAGATATTGAGGACATTTACTTTTTGACTAGATTGTCACGGTGGGGGTACTATGTGAGCTTGACTGGTAGCAGAGGTGGTGGGCTGCCCATGAGTGAGTACTGTCGTCTACACTACGTTCCCGAGGCAGAGAGAAAGAAAAGAAAAGTAGCTATTTGGGGGGTACAATATTTGACCCTCCGTACTATCCTATTCACCATAGCTCGGATGTCTAGGAGTTCTGCTCCTCACATGGCGTTACAGAGTTACTTCCAATATGATATTGAGTGTACTGAACCTCAGGTGTTCAACTGGGAAGATGCAATGCTTCGTAGCGTAAAAATACAGTTGACCAAATGTAGACGAGGCAACCTGAAACAATTTGGGTATGGATCTTTGCTGGTGTCCTTCTTCCTTGAGAGGGTCCCATTACTGAGGCTGCAGGTGGAGTGGAATATACAATCTCCCAGGGATCCAAGGATGTTGAGATGGTGTCAGCTTATGGCCCGACATGTGGCTGGACCGATCATCAAGTATGATGATACTTTCTTTGACTGGCTTTAACCACATCTATTGATGGTTGAAGACTATGCTTGTGCCGGGTTGGATTTCCGAGGAGATCCAGACTTAGTACTGCCAGAGGATGCTCAGTGGGGGGACCTTGGTAAGAAGTACACACATTTTCTTTTTAAATGTTTTTGTGAATTTTTATCATATTCAAAATTTTTTGTTTTATATGTTCATCCAAAAACTAAGCACAAAATCCATTTTGATGACACAGATGTTGGACCATACCGACCTCCTGGTACTTCTCCCATTCAACGGCGAGGGGAGGTAGTGGGAGCGCCACAATATGTCGAGGATTATCAGGTGGTGGAACAAAATCTAGAGGGCCTGACCGCAGATATTCCAGACATGCCTCTAGAGGAGGTTGCACGATGTGATCAACGTCATACTGTAGGAGTTTCAGGATCCATGAGTCGACTGCTCCGTAGAGTTGCTCGGGAAGTCGTGTGTTACCATGAACGTCATCCATGATGTCACTTTGTAGAAGCTATAAGCTTCAATTTTTGACATTTTGGTCTTCAGACAAACTTGTTGTAAAAAAATCTTTCGATCGTTATATATACAGATGACTTCTACCAGTTTATCATGTGTTGTGTGAACATTGATGTGATTGATTTATAAATGATTCAAATGTCTGTCTAATACATAATTAGCCAATGCATCTGTTAATGTATTTAGACATCTAGGAATATGTTGATATTCAATGTAATCAAAATAACGTTCAAAGAGGTGAATTCCCAAATACACCCGTAAGAAAGTAGGACTTTGGATAGTATAAACATTACTTAACTGTAGTACTACTAGCTGTGAATCAAGTCGCACAACCAAATGACGAATTCCGAGCGAGATAGCATCAACCAATAATTCAATAATGGCGCTATACTCTGCAATGTTGTTGGTTGCACGACTGAGACACACACCTCGTAAGGAGACAAGTTCATTTGTAGGGGCGTAAATTGCACACGCAGCGGAAGCAACGTTCTGAGTACTACGGATAGCGCCATCAGCGAAGCCAATATAGGGTAGCGAAGACTCTGACATCTGGAAATCAAACACAATGTCACATAAGGGCAGAGACCAGATAACGACAAAAGCAAGCTATAGTAACACACAAAAATTATGATACATTAAAAATACAAGTACTTGTGCACAGATGAGTTTATGCATAGTACTTCTTCAAGTACAACCCATTCCTGGGTTCACTCAAAGGCATACCATTGTAATCTACCAACTCATAAGCTCTTTTTTCCAAAACTCGTCAAACAATATAAGGACCTCGCCACATGGCTTCAAATTTCCCATCTCCTAACATATCTCGATGTTGTTCATAAAGAAGAACAATATAACCTTCGAAGAAAACGTGAGGCTTGACATGCTTGTCATATTGGGCCTTGACACATTTTTTCTGGGCTTCTATGACTAGGGTGGCATCGCGTTGAGTTTCGTCTAATCGCATAAGATACAATAGACGTTCTTCCTCAACAGAAGTGTTGGGTAGGAGTTCAACAACTAGTTTTAAAGAGGGTATCTCGCATTCAATCGGGAGAATGGATTCCACACCATAGACTAACCGGAAAGGTGTAAACCCAGTAACGGACTTGATGGATGTTCGGTACACCCACAATGCTGAAAACAACATTGTGTGCCAACTTGTTTTATGAATCCCTATCATTCATCGGAGCATAGTTATGAGAACTTTGTTAATCGCTTCGACTTGGCCGTTGGCTTGTGGATAATAGAGCGTTGAGTTATCATGGCGAAGACCCAAATTTTCAGTAAGTTCAGACATCATAAAATTCCTAAAGTGGTTATCGTCATCAGTGACGATAGATTGGGGAACACCAAAATGAGCTATGGCGTGATTAAAAAGAAATAATGTTGCAGTCTTTCCAGTGTTGTCAAATGTCGGCATTGCCTCGGCCCATTTCGTAAAGTAATCGACGGCTACAATAATGTAACCATGCCCCCCGGCCGAGTGAGGGTGACATGTCATGAAATCGATGCCCCATTTCGCAAAGGGACCAACTGAGACCACAGGGTGAAGAGGAGAAGGATGTGACCGAATCTTCTGATTATAGGTCTGGCAGGCATGGCATTTCTGAACAGCAATGATACAGTCATTAAACAAAGAAGGCCAAAAATACCCTGCGCGTAAGATCTTCTGGGCAGTAGCATACCCAGACATATGACCACCACATGCTCCTGAATGGCAGTCATTCAGAGCTTTCTTGGCTTCATCGAATGTTAGACAACGTCGAAAAATAGATTCAATCCCCCGACGATAAATAGTATCCCTGAGGATAATGTACTGACGAGCTTGATAGCGTATGCGACGTCGGTCAGTACTGGACAAAGTTGGCCAGAAAGTCTGGGTTTGGAGATATATAATGATATCACCATACCAAAGATCATCAGTGCTAATAAGGAAAAGAGATTCATCGGGTAATGAATCAGCTGCTACATTTTCCGTTGCAGAATGGGGAAAATCGCATATCAACTCAGCAAAAACTAAGGACTTCTTGGACTTGGCACGTTCGAATTCCAAGTCAAACTCCTGGAGTATCACAATCCATTTGGAGTATTTTCCCCCGAGCAATTGACGTGTCAGAATGTGTTGCAGAGGGTTGCAATGATAAATCACCGTAGTCTTGCGTGAGAGGATATAGTGCCAAAAGCATTGAATGGCTTGGACGGCAGCCAAGGCCAGTTTCTCGACATGTTGATACTTGATTTCAGTAGGCGTTAGACTTCGACTCAATTAGTAAATAAAATGTTCATCGTGAGCATCATCCTCTTGAATGAGAACCATGCCAATAGTGTACTCCGAGGAAACAAGGTAAAGGAAATAATCGCGACTGTAATCGGGGGGAAAAAGAAGCGGAGCTCGCGTTAGGGACAACTTCAAAGCTTCAAAATCATTGTTGGCAATGGTATCCCAGATGAACTCGGAATCCTTCTTTAATAGCCGCGTAAATCCATGAGTGATCTCGACGTAATTTGGGATAAAACGATGAAGAAAGTTTGCTTTTCCCTGCAAACTTTGCAACTGGCGAAGTGTAGAAGGAGGAGGGAGATTAAGGATCGCCTCAACCTTTAAAGGATCCACCCGAATCCCTTGACGCGAAACGATAAAACCTAGAAGATGGTCGGATTCCACGTAAAAAACACACTTATGAGGATTCAAACGTATACGATAGAACCGACAACAAACAAAAATGGCTCGGAGGTGGGTAGGATGATCGACTTGGCGCATTGAATGAGCAGGTAAATCGTCCAAATATGGTTGAACGATGTGCTTGATATCATGGAAAGCATAAGACATGGCGCGTTGAAAAGTTGCGCCAGTGTTCTTAAGACCGAAAGGAAGTTTCCAATAGGGAAAAGTACCCCAAGGACAAATGAAAGCAGTCTTATGTTGATCCTCAGGAAGAATGTTGATTTGATTATAGCCGGAGAAACCATCCATAAGAGAGAAAATTTCACTTCCGGCGCAATCATCGACAATCTGATCAACGAAAGGGGTAGGAAAGTTGTCTTTGGGACAAGCTTTGTTGATATCCCTATAATCAACGCATACACGAATGGTGCCTTGTTTCTTGTCAATCGGGACAAGATTGGAAACCCAGTCTGTGAGAGACACCGGATAAATAAAGTCGTCTTTAAGAAGTTTCTCGACTTCGAGCTTAATAGCATCCGCTTTACGTGGGTGAACTGGACGAAGGCGTTGCCGGACGGGTTTAGCGCCGGGGTATGTCTTTATCTCATGTATGACAATGGCAGGGTCGATACCTAGCATTTCTTCGTAGCTCCAGGAGAAGATGTCACAAAATTCTTTGAAAAGGGAGGTGTAGGTGACTATTTCGTCAGAAGAACACGAAGATCCAATATGGACATTTTCGACAATCCCAGATTTAATGGATATGTCAATGGGAATCGTGGGTGAAATATTTCTTAAGTTCCCTTTGGCAAACACATCGTGTGTAGTATTGGGAACGGTCGATATGACAACAACGGTCGACGAAGTCGAAATCCGTTGGTAGTTCTCAAGAGTATGTTGCTCCAGAAAGAGGATGGAACGATGATGCCCATCGTCCCAAGGGGTGTCCTCCATGACAAACATGATCATATCATCAGTGGGAAAAATAACACGAAAAGGATCGGGAGACAACTCATCAAGAGAGGGGGTAGAAGGTGTTGCTGATTGAATGGCCTGGTAGGCGGATTCAACTGGACTTAACGACATTTCATCGCCGAAACGAAAATGATCTCCAAGGTCAGGGACTATCCAGGGGTCGTGAGACGCAGGAAGTTTGTGAGGCACTATGGAGATCATGTTGATAGAAGCAACTGACGGGTGTGGGACATCGGGTGGTGGAATGGGGAAAGTACCCATTAATGAGGAGTCCTTTAAAAGGCCGACACCGACGTTCTCATAACCCGGTGGGGTTTTAGCAATAAACGGTACGTTGCCAATACGGGTATCGGAATTGAAGAAGGCAAGTTGGTTGACGATAACCACCTTTCCTTGATGAGGGAAACATACTACATGGAAAAGTGTCGACACAACTGCGTGGATGGAATCAATCTAGCTGTGGCCAAGCAAAATATTATAATTAAGGGGAGCGTCAAAGACTTCCACTTCGACTTGGACCGTTTTTCCTTCTAACGTGATGGACAACGAAGGAAGGACACCGTAGGGCTTAAAACCGGAGTTGTTGAAGGCTTTAAGAGTGTTTTGGGATTCATTCAAAGGAGGAGAGCCAATGGCTTTCCAACAAGCAAGAGACATAACACATGTCGAGGCACCCTCATCGATAACAGTGCGACAATTTTTTTTGTCAGAGACAACCACTTGGATCTGGATTGCAAAGTGAGGGGGTAACCTTGGAACATGATCTTCCAAGTCAAAGACTATCAAATTCGTATATGTCGGATCGATTCCACCGATAGATTTCAACAATGCCTTCCATTGTGCGGGACAAGTCTGAAGGACTTCGAGGGATGACATCGCAGAAGGTGCTTGGGCCAGATCTTCAACAATGTTGTAGTTTTGGGCGGCACGAGCGTGAGGATTGAAAGCTGATTTCTGAACGACACCCTTTGGGGGGGGTCGCAGAACTGTGTCGAGGCTCGGTCGTTCGAGATGAAGAGGACCGTTGGTAGGTGGAGTCGTGGGAGAGGATTGTACCAAGGAAGGGGGTAAATCGTCAAACTTCTCCTTAGAGGGAGAATAATCTTTGGCTCGAGTAGTGAGTGCTACGTTGTTCTGCTTAGAATGACCAGTACACATCAAAACATATGATGTAGTAGAAGAAGAGGGTTGGTCATGAATCACCAACTAATCATGTTGTTGCGATGGGAAGGGTTGGGACAAAACAACCGGCGCAGGTGGTTTTGGAGCTCCTTGAAGGAACTTAGTGACCTTGGCACGTCGTGGACAATCCTTCGTGTAGTGATCATCATCACAGATAAGACAAGGTTATCGTGGTTTGTGCTTATCCCGATCATCAACAGGGGTAGTTTTGGTTTTCTCTGCTTGAGAATTATTTTTTCCCTCCTTATTCTTACCTCTCCCCCTTTTAGATTTGTTTTTACCGGCTGGGGTAGATTGAATTGCATTTACCTCTGAAGTCTTGCCGGTGGGAGGGGTAGGAGACGGAGCATTTTGAACATTAGAAGAAGCAGATTTAGGGTTTATGCTTGACACAGAATGTGGTTGGGCTTGGGAAGATCCAATCACACCGTCAGTTGCATGCGAGGAAGCTGGAGTAGTTGAAGTGCTGGAAGTATTAGGATGAGGTAAGTCAGGTAGTAAATCGTAAAGGGTTCTCGTTTGTGAGTAAATGAGGTCAAGATATTGAGCACGACTTATAGCCTACTCTTCCGTGACTACGCCACCCATGGCAATCTCCTTACCAATTTCGTTCACAAATGATTTGGTAAACCATTCAGCCAGCAACTGATCGGGGAGCTCAAGTTTAATGAGACGTTGTCTCCTTCGCCACTCATGGATGTGATCAGATATATGAGTGCCTTTGCTTTGTTTGAAGGAAGTTAAAATCTTGGTCACCGTATCATAACGGATCGGTAACTGGTAATGCGTAAGGAAAGCCATAGCTAGGGTGTTGAAGTCAGAGAAGAAACCTCGTGGCAATTCGATATACCACTTCGCAGCAGAACCTATAAGGGTTCGTTGAAAAAGACGTAAATGAATAGAATCATCCATCAACGAGTTGGATGAGCCCCATAGGTGAAAAGTCATAACGTGATTGTTTGGGTCCTCTCCCACTTTGTCATCGAATTTAGGAATGTCCGATGGAAGCTTGGCAGGTATAACAGGCCATTGGAGAGAGTGACGAATATGATCATTTAAAATCCTTGACAAATCCGGAAGATCCAAAGTGGCGAGAAAGGGTAACTATCGGTTCACCTGCGGGTACTGGTGGCTTTAGGGAGGAAGCCCTGTCGGCAAACCAGTAGGACCATAAGCAGTCTGCATATAATGTGAAGACCCAGGCATATTTGGTGGTGGTTAGAGAGGATAGTAGCTCATAGAGGTATACCCTGGACAGGGGTTTGAGTTTGAGCATTCGACCCCCAAATGGGATTGAACGAACCTGGATATGGTTGGCCCATACTAGGGGGTGTTACAGACGCAGCTGGAAACTGCTGCCCCCCAGTCGATTGAGGAGGATGTTGGATCAACTGATTCCAATACTGGGCCAAGGAAGGAGGTATGTTTTTCCCATAAGGTGAGGTTGGTCCTCCCATCGAAGGTGGTGTTCCAGTTGGGGGCTGTGTTCCAATTGGAATTTTCCAACTGAGAGGGGGTTGAGTGATACTACCTTGATGGAATTGTTCACCAACCGGAAAATGGTAAGTTGGAGTGAATGACGGAACAACGCCACTAGGATTAGGATTGCCAGTAGAAGACGAAGAAGGTCCTCCAAAAGGAAATTGAGGGAGTGTTGGAACAAAAACGGGAAGAAAGTGCCCAGAAGAAGAAGGACCACTAGGAGAGACGGATGGAGTTTGCGCGGAAGTAGGAATGGAAGCATTCAATGCATGGTATCCAGGTGGTAGTGTCGGAGCGACATTGGGCGTTCGCGGTGTATTGATGGGAGCAAGACTAACCGCAGTAAACCTGGTTGGAACACTCGAAGTAGCTGCAAGATGGGCCATTTCGGCAGGGACGGTAAAGTGATAAGCGGTAGTCACCGGTACTGTCTCTATACTAGAGATTTCAGAAATCACAGGTGGGTTAATCTCGGAAATCACAGGTGAACCTGGACCAAAAAGGTCCCACCGAAAAACGCCCGTAGACAAAAAGGATCTTGTTCCCCAGGTCCAGACGGAGATCTGGAATACACAACAATTAAGTCTCCATAAGAGTTTGCTCGCATAAAATGTCTCTCAGAATCAGAATGAAGTCGAAAGTCCTCTCGAGTATTTGTAATTCTAAAATGTTCTAGAGAGTCAGTGCGTTCCACTTGTGCTGTGGTGATGACTGTGACTTCACCTTGGTGAGGATATCCCTCAGGTGTGCTTGTAGGCAAGGGTTGAGAACCTTCCAGATGCTCTGGAAATAAACCCTGCATTCTACGTGAACGACGCGGAGGAGAAATTGTAAACGAGTAACAAACTTCGCGAAGAAAATCCTATGGTCAACTTCGAGAAACAAACAACATGCGCTAGTAAACAAAATCTAGAAAGAAACACCAAGCAAACAAGACCTTCTAATTTCGAAGCCACGATTTGGTGATGAAATCCAACGTCGCAACAACGAGATGAGAAGGGGCTGGGCTAGGGTGGAAAAGTTACGCTGATGACCTACTTAATGGACTTACACCCTGGTGCAAGCTCCCACACATAATCGTGGGTATACCCTCCAAGGATTCTGAGTGAGTTTGGTCAACATCAATTCCAGGTACCATGAAGACTTTCCCCTCCACAGTCACCTCAGGTAAGAACCTAAAGAGATAGGCCACTAAGGTCACCACCAACAAAAGTAAATCCTGGGGGAACAGTCGACAGTCCGATCCACATGCAAGGGCAGGGTAACTAGCCTGAAATCAACTCAAAAGGATTTCACTCATCATTGTGGGTATACCTCTGAGTGATCCCCATAACACGTGCAATCTCCACACTGATATCAACAAAGCAGGGTGAGTAACTCTGTCAATATCAATGCCACCTCATGCTTGACCCTTGTGTGAGAAGGGCTTCCCAGGACAATATGTTGCAAATGGAATTTAACACTCCCTAACACGAGATACTATTGTGTGTTTTTTGCTTTTGGAGAGTGTATCTCTCTTCCTACTCCAAAGCACTAGCCTAGCTAAATGTTGGTGTAATAGAGCCCTAGAAAAGAGTTACTAGATAAATTTTATGATTGCGCAGTGTTATTA
>ML794720.1:64540-89404 GCA_009831015.1 Picea engelmannii | reverse complement strand
TATGATTGCGCAGTGTTATTAAGAGTTGTTGTTTACTCAAAGGAAACGGAGATGAAACTTATGTTGTATGACTCTGACCCAACAATGCATGGATGAGAATGAAATATATCACTTTTCATTCAATGAATCCTATGTATGGGAGGGAAAGAGAATTTTTTCCAGATCAACCTTGAACTACAATGCAAAATTTCCTTTAAAATGCAAATGCAACAAATCACGCATAAAATAACAATTCTCTATTGCTTCTTTTTCAACAATTTCAACAATTTGATTTTCAATGTTTTTGAAGACAAAAAAGATTTTTGAAAGAAAAAAATTTTGTTCACTTTCCAAAAAGGACCCTCACTATACCAATGAGAGTACAGAAAATAAAAAAAGCAATGAACAAGCAATGATAAAAACCCAATCGACTCTTTCAATGAAAACAAAAATACAAAGCAAACCAATATAGTCTTTTCAAATGCAAAAGAAAATGATCTTTCAAACCATAAGCAAATGATAAAGACCAAGAAAAACTCAACTTTCAACCAATCACTAGTTTTTAACTAATCAAACACACTCAGATTCTAAAATCAGAGAGAATGGTTTTGCCAAGAAAAGTCAAGAAACGAAAGTCAAGACAAAAGTGACAAGAAGAGCCTTGAAATCCTAAGACTGTTCACGCATGAAAACAAAGACAAGAAGAACATCAATCAATGGTCCAAGAAATTCTTATAAGGCACCTAGACTGATCTGGGCAGTTGAAGATGCCAAAACTCAAATCCAAAATTTGGAAAAAATGAGTTCGCAGGCTGGTAGTATTACACAGTGTGAGAATTAGTGATTCTCGCAGGTGACCTTTGAGCAAGGTGCGAGAACCTCGCACTGCAACCTAAAGGCAGAGTGTGAACTCTGTGGATTCTCGCAGGCTACAGTGAAATGCAGTGCGAGAATCTCTGAAACTAGTCAAATTTTTGGAAAATGAAGCAAAAATTGAAAAGGCCTCTGGACCCAGAGGGTCTATCAGGATATCCTGAAGACTCAGAGATTGATAGGAAAGGAGAAAAGTAAACCAAGAGCAAATGGCCACAGAAAAATACCAAAAGCCACAAATAAAATGGGAGTGATCCCCAGTGGAGTCGCCAATTTTGTTATCGGATTAATCGGTAGGTGCAGACACTAACAAATCTCCCTAGGTCCACCTGGATCTAGAACAAAGCAAGACAGGACATGACTATTTCCCTAAGTTTTGACCATTGAATTAACTAGGAGGCTAGAACAAATAACATACCTTATTATCGCTTCCTAGGGTCTTTGTTGCTCCCGCTTCGCTCTAGTGCTCTCGTGAAGTCAAGACCAAGACAACACAAACCAACTCAAGTGAAGACAACTCAATATATTCAACAGTCAACCTATGTGTATGATCAAGGAATTACACAATAAAGTGGAAATAGCTTTATGGGAAAGGGACATGCCACTGTATCATATTAATGAAAAGTAAAGATTACAACCTGAGCCTTGATGTTGCAAACTTCCTTTCGATGGCTCCTGGCTCTGACACACACACTTGCTCAATCCTTGCATGAAGAAGATCAAATCCCCTTGATAGACTTGCTAGAGTCTACAAGCTGTTGTTCAGCTAAGTCCTTCACACAATTATTTCACCAATTTCTCCAATGAATCTTGCTTAACCTTTTCCATGAGAATTCTCTCAATATATAGGAGAGAATGAATTAGTTACTTGGATAAGAATGATCCCACAATATCTGGGAATCCAGTACAAGGATAACCATTCAAATTCCAACCCATCCTTCTAGAAGATTCCCTTCTAGAAACATCGAGAATTCATCTTTTTCCATGCTTTAGGAAGAGTTCGCACCCTAACTATTCAACACAGTGCGAGAAGTTCACACCCTGGCTTAAGGCAGCCTGCGAGAATCAGGCATTCTCGCAGCCAAATATACTATCAGCCTGCGAACCTTCTTCAAAAATGAGTTTTCTGGGAAGAGATGAAAGTAACTTTTCTTAGGAGAAAGTTCTTATGAAGAGCCTAAGTACACCATCATCAATACATCATCATGATGAACACAATCATGGGTAACATCTATGTGTGTTTTTCTTTTGAATCCACTTGCATTTTTTCTGGTTGTAGACACATGTGTCCTGCAACCCCCTATTGCTACTTCGGGTGAGACTGTATCTACTCTGCAGGTGTTGTCAAAAGGGCCATTAGTTAGGTCTTGTTGGTGCTCTGTTAGAGTTGAACCTTGGGTCTTCCCCTGTTCCAACAAATGGTTCCATTGTCAGGACCAAGATATTCTTGAGGGAATGTCAAGGTGGTTTCCATCGAAGATAGAGATTTAGAAGTGGATAGAAGAACAAGAGAAGGACTTCGCTGAGGCTCAGAATAAAAACCCTAATATTAGTACAGAGGATTTGTTGGGAAGGTATATCTTTACCGATATACACGAGATTTTCTATGTGAAAAAAGCTATACACCAACTTGGAAAAATTCTCCTTTGGCATGGACAGTGTCCATTACCTGGGCTACATCATTGATCAGCATGGCGTACATGTGGATCTAGCCAAGATCCAATTCATCTGTGACTGGCCAGCCCCAATCACACTCACTGAGCTTCAGAGCTTCTTGTGCCTTGCCAATTTCTACTGCAGGTTCGTGTTGGGATTCTCCCATATTGCATGGGCCCTCAGCCAAATAACCAGGGGTGGTGGTAAGGTGAAATTTGCGTGGGGTTGGTCCCAACAACAAGAGTTAGATGATTTGAAGCAGCGCTTGTTCTCATCCCCATTACTTTCACTACCATACCTACACCAACCCTTTGAGAACGATACATATGCTTCAGACTATGTTGTGGGCATCATTCTCACTCAGCACGGCCACCCCATGGCCTGTCAAAGTGAGACACTATCAGATGTTGTCAGTAATTACCCTACTTATGACAAAGAAATGTACTCCATTGTGCAATTCTACCTCCATTGGAGACATTACATTCTTGGGAAGGAGACAGTCATCCACACTGATCATAAGCCATTGCAATTCATACAGACAGAAGGAAAATTGAAGAATGACCGCCATCAAAAGTGGTACAAATACTTGCAACAATTCCACCTCAACATCAAGTATAAAACAAGAAGCACCAACTGTGTCACTGATTTACTCAGAAGAACTCCATTCGTGGCACTCACCATGGTGCTAGACTCTTGCGGCCATGAGACCTCCGGATGGCCCCAACTCTATGAGACAGACCCAGACTTCGCCACCACCTACCAAATTTTGGGTGCAAACATAGTTGTCGATAATTTCCATCTTCAGGATGGCTTGTTGTTTCGTTTGGGCCATTTCTGTGTTCCATCAAGCGAGCAAGAGAAGTTGATCTGGGAAGCCCACTATAGTCAAGTGGCAGGACACTTCAATGTCGAAAATACAATGGTGATGCTAAAAAAACATTTCTACTAGCCGAAACTTCGACAGGAGGTCAACAAGTATATCAGGTCATGCACTACCTACAATATTGCTAAACCAACCACTAAGAAACAGGGCATGTACACCCCTCTTCCTACTCCTGACAGGACATGGGAATCCATCTCAATGGACTACATGTTGGGCCTCCCGTCCACCAAGCGGGGACATGAATGTCTTTTTGTGGTTGTTGATCGCTTTTCTAAGATGGTGATTTTGGTTGCCACCAAGAAGAGCATCACAGCAGAGGCCACTGCCAAGCTCTTCTTTGAACGATTCTGGGTACATTTTGGAATTCCAAAAACCATTTTCTCATATCGGGATAGTTCATTTCTAAGCACATTTTGATCGAGCCTTTAGTCACTGATGGACACCAAGCTCACCAAATCCATGACCTTCCACCCCCAGACAGATGGCTAAATTGAGATCGTAAATCGAATGATTTTGCATATCCTTCGCATGTATAATTCCAAGCACCCTCACACATGGGATGAGAGCCTTCCCTATGTCCAACATAGCTACAACCGAGCCCTTCATAGCTCAACCGACCACAACCCCTTTCAGGTGGGGTTGGGATTCCAACCATTGGGTCCCATAGATGTTGCACTTCCCCTGGTTGTCACCTCGACCGAATCATCTCCTGCTCCAATTGAAGCTGACAAAGCCACCTGGTTCATTGAGTGGATCCATCACATCTGCCAACAAGTTCAATATATCCTACAGAATGCCAATGAAAAGTACAAGCAATGCCATGATCAACATCGGGTGCCACATAAGTTTCAGGTGGGCGACAAAGTTTGGTTGCACTTGTAGAAAGAACGCTTTACAGGACCCCATCAAAATCTTATCCCACTTTGTTATGGGTCATACACCATCACTAAGGCTATGGGGGATAATTCTTTTGAGCTCAACATTCCTCCTTTCCTTGGCCTGCACCCAGTGTTCAACATGGATCTTCTTCGCCGTTATTTCCTACCATTATTGGACACCTCAAAAGTAGAAGAACAACTGACACCAACAAAGATCAACCCTGACTGCATACAACAGGAATCCAGTGATCTGATTGTGGACACACATATCAAGGGCACTCGACAACAAAGGATCCATCTTTATCGAGTCATCAAAGCAGGGCATTTCCTACACAAAGGCAAGTGGCTCACCCAGGGCCAAATTCAGTAGAAATTTCCTCATCTGATGGGGGAACTCAACGCAATGGATACCATTGATTCCCGAGGGAGGATTGATCCAGGTGGATATCAGTGGCCACCCACCTTTTCCAACTGGATCAAAACAGTTTTCTGACAATTTTGGTAATTTACTATTTTTAGCAGTTTTTCGGGTCCTAAAACTTCCGGAGCCGTTTTGAGGCCCTAAACGACGTTTTTTGGGAAAACGGGGAGCAAAATGGAAGTTCCTTCGATGTTTCTCACACAAAAGTTGTATTCCTTTTATAGATATTTCTAACGAGGTATTGACCACGTCAAACGAAGATCGTATGCAAAATCTACAACCCCGAGAAGTTGATGTACTGACTTACCCAAATGAGGCCCACATGACTTTTGGCGCTTCATCTCCTAGGGTTAGGTTTTTGGATGTCTAGGGTTTTTGACATTCTTGTTTATTGTAAAAAGGCCTTCAAAGCCTCATTGTAACCATCTTCTTGAGAATGAGCACAACCGTCACATCTCTTCTCAGAGATAAGCTTCCACCATTCTAGCAAGATTTTTTTTCATTGCATTTTACAGTTTCAGCTTATTTACTTATTGAATAGAAAACCAATTTTACTGCATCTCTTTTATTTTGTGTTAATAACCTGTTAATAATCTGTAGTCATTTCGTTATGCTCATAAAATATGGATCAAGCAACAATAGATAAAAGAAATCTAATAGATGTTAACTTGGAAACAGGAGGAAAAATCTCACCAAAGTCAATTCCTTCTACCTGGGAATAACCTTTTTCTACTAACTGAGCTTTGTATTTCTCCACTTTACCTTTTGCATTAAACTTCTTCTCAAACAATCGTTTGCTACCAACAGATTTTCTTCCAGCTGGAAGCTCAACTATATCCCATGCCTGATTCTTATCCAAGGCATCCATTTCTTCAACCATGGCCTTCTTCCATAGTTTACTATCCTCTAAATTCACTGCTTCCCTGACAGTTATGGGATCATCATCAGTAATAGTTAAAGCAAAATTGGAACGAAAATTAGGTGGACTATAACTTTCTGGTTTCCTTCTTTCTCTCACTGATCTCCTCAATACTGGGGTATGAGGTTCTTCTTCTTCTTCTGCTTCATCTTCTTCAGATGATTCAGATTTTGCATCATCCAACTCAAGCTCTATTTTCTCAGGTTCTTCTTTCCTTGGTAGGAATTCCTGTTTGGAAACATCTTTTACCTCTCTAAAAACAACATCCTGACTGTAAACAATCTTCTTAGTTTCTGGGTTCCAAATCTTATAACCTTTCACACCATCTTTATAACCAATAAAGATACACGTTTCAGCTTTATTATCCATCTTACTCCTATTTTCCTTTGGAACATGTACATAAGCATCACAAACAAACACTCTAATATGTTCAAGAGAGGGTTTATTTACAGTCAATACCTCGTGTGGAGTTATATCATCCAACGTTGATGAGGGTGATCGATTGACCAGGTAACATGTTGTACCCACTACCTCTACCCAGAATTCCTGTCCTAACTCGGCACCGCTGTGCATGCTCCTTGCTTTTTCCATCAATGTCTTTTTCATCCTTTATGCAACTCCATTATGTTGAGGTGTGTATGGAGTAGTCTTCTTCCTTGCTATACCACACTTCTTATAGAAATCTTCGAATTCATTTCCACAGAATTCTCCACCATTATCTATCCTGAATACCTTTATTTTATTCTCTGTATGATTTTCTACCAGAGCCTTAAACTCTTTAAATTTATCAAATAACTTAGATTTCTTTCTAAGAAAATAAATCTATGTGTTCCTTGAGAAATCATCTATGAATGAAACATAATACACAGATTTACCTAGTGATGGAATAGGCACAGGTCCAAACACATCACTGTGTATAAACTCTAAGATCCCCTTTGCTCTTGTAGCACCAGATGGGAATCTTACTCGATTATGTTTAGCATATATGCAATGTTCATAGAAATCAAAATCTAGAGTGCGCTTAGAAATACCTTCAACCATACCTTTACCGTGTAGTTTTCAAAGACCCTTTTCTATGATATTCCCCAGTCTTTGATGCCACGGCATGGTATTCTTTCCAGGGACAGTATTGGTCTTGTATTCTTTATTTGTCTTCTCAGGGACAACATAACTATTACACCCATTAGTATAAGTTATTTCCAACAACTTGTGGAACTTACACCAAACTCCCCTCATCAACACCATTTCTCCTCGTACCGTCTTGCAAGTGCCCTTTCCCAATACAATATCCACTCCTGCATCATCCAATTTGCTTACAGATATTAGTCTCTTGGCTAGTTTTGGAATGTGTAGAACCCCAGGGAGAGTTCTAATCCTTCCATATTTTAGCAACAACTTAACCCTTCCATGTCCCATGATTTTGGATGTTGATTCATCTCCTAGGAATACATCACCACCATCGTATTTTTCATATTCAAAGAACCACTCCCTATGAGGAGTCATATGGTATGACGCACCTGAGTTGCACCTGATTCGATCAACCATACATCACGGTTTGCATGTGTACCTGTAGATTCCAAGTAAACATCACCTCCTTCTTTAGTGGAGGTTTTTGCCTCTATGGAAGAGGTACTATCAAATCCCTTTGGTTTATCAACCTTCTTAGACTTGCAATCTTTCTTATAATTCCCTATTTTACCACACTTCCATCATTTCCTCAAATATGTTTCTGGAGACTTAGATCTACATGTAGATTTAGATCCCCCCTGAAGACTTACTAGGATTCTTGTCTTAGGTATGAACTCTTACAAATAAATCATTTGTGCTATGACCATCCATGATTTTCCGCCTCATCTCTTTAGATAACAAGGATGCAAATACATCCTCATACTTCAATGTAGATTGAGTGGTACTACCAATTGCTACAACCAGATTATCCCATGAGTCTGGAAAAGAACACAACAAAGTAATACACTTATCTTCTTCTGCAATCGTAATATTAATAGAGACAAGTTAACTTACCAGAGTATTAAAGGCATTTAGATGTTCTATCACAAAATCTCCATCTTCCGTCCTAAGATGATATAGCTTCTTTCGAAGAAACAACTTGTTTACCAAGGACTTTGATTGATACAAATTCCCTAACTTATCCCATAGTTCCTTGGTTGTAGATTCTCCCAAGGCATTCAACAACACCGAATCTTCCAGGCAGAGTCGAATAATATTCCTTTCTCTTATGTCCAACTTCTCCCAATCTTCCTTCGACATACCAGTAGGTGGTGTACTAGTAGTTTGTGTACTAGTAGGTTGTGTACCGTTCGACCGTGTACCAGTAGGTTGTGTATCAGGATCCACAACGATCCATTTTTATTTGTCTACAAGAAGGTCCTCCATCTTGAGCTTCCATAGCTCAATTCTAGAAGAGCTCGTCATTCCTCTATCTCAATTATAGAAGAGCTTGTCATTCCTCTTTCTACACTGGAATAACCACTGCAAAAGCTCCCACTAAACCCAGGTTTATCACATACCCGAGATAAACTTGATCTAGTAAGACCAAGCCAAACCCTCAACAAAAAAGGCATCCCTCTAAAGCCAAAAACGAGCTCTGATACCACATGTAAGTTTTAAACCTGTGAAGTAAAGAAATGCATATAGATTCTTAAGCAAAACATAAATTAATCAATGGCTCATACACATAGTACACAGATATTTATACCAGAAACCCTTAACCGAGAGAAAACCTTTCAACGCTTCATTGTATTAATTTCACCATTCACCATACAATATATAAAATGTTTTTAGGTATTATGTAGATACCAAAACCCTAATCCCTTAATCCAGGATTAATTTAGAAAACCGCTAAAAATAGCAAAATCCGCTAAAATAGAAAAAAACCCCAAAAAACAAATTCATGGCGTTGCGCGTAACCAGGGGGGCCATACCTGACCCCCCTAGGAAGTGCCCGACGCACACAAAAAAAAGAGCATTACTAGAGGGATCGTCAGACACAGTTGTTGAATATAACAGGCCCACACACACACACATGCAAATAATATAACACATACCCAACAATCCCTACCCAATGAAGAGACACTTCACCAACGCCTACCAACTAATATAAATAAGAGAAGCTAGCACCTCATTCATTCACTCACTCATTCCACTCAACAAGTGTGCAAGTTTGGAGATAGTTATAGTTGGGAGAAGAAGGAAGAGAGAGGCACATTTCTCAGTGTTGGATATTCTCTAGTGTTTTGGTTTATTGTCTTGGCATTGTATTGGCTATCTATATTAAGGAAGTTTTTGCTAGGTTTTCTCCCCCATGAGGGTTTTCCAAGATAAATGTTGTGTATCTCATGATTGTGTTTCTCTCAGTGATCCTACCTATTTTATTGTTATCTAGTAAATTGAAAAGAAACTTAATAGCTGCTCTAAAATTAATAGGTATTATTGATGAGTTGGCCAAACTTCGCTATGTTTTCCTCTATCTAGATCCTAAATGATGGAAATGGTGGAAATGGCGTAAAAATTCACGTCAGGGGCATATTTCCTGGACCCATTTTGTTGCAGATCTCTATGACCACTTTGATATTGATACCTGCTATCTCTGTTGTTTGACCAACTTGAAACAATCATGCACAGTGAAATATTTTATAACTTATTTTGAGCATTTGGCCTTTCGAACCAAGGGTATGTCAGATGCTTTCTTTCGTGAATGATTTTTGAATGGCCCAAAGGATGAAATCTGATCCTAGGTTCTCATGGCCCACCCTCAGACTTGGTTGGAAGCTACTTATAAACGTACTAAAGAGGCCCAACAAGTTTTTTTTTCATAGAACAAAAAACCCTCTTTTGTTCCTCGCCCTCGATCCACTAATCCTAATCCCCTTGTCACTCCCCTCAAGGTCCAGAAATTAACTAGGCATGAAATGGCTGAACTCCAAGTGAAGGGTCTTTGCTATAATTATTATGAAAAATATTTTCTGGGGCACAAGTGTAAGAAACAAAAACTTTTTATGGCCATTTTCGAAGATGTTCCTGAAGAAGATGTGACTGTTCCACTTGTTGAAGAGCCCTCCCTTCCTGATGATACCCAGGAGCCTGCTAACCCACCTGAAGTTGAACCACTCACTTCCTTGCATGCCCTCACTGGCTTCTCTGCTCCACAAACCCTCAATCTCATTGGCTATATTAATAATAGGAAGTTCATCATCCTTGTTGACAGTGGTAGCACCCACAATTTTATTCATTGTTGCATTGTCAAGGAAACCAATTGCTATATTTGTGTTGTAAATAATTTTCAAATCATGATAGACAATGGTGGGTCCATGAAATGTTGTGGGTGTTGTGAAAATGTATGTCTTCAAATTGGACATTACCACCTGAAATATCATATGTTTTCCATTGAAATGGGCAGTTGTGACATTGTGCTAGGTTTTGAATGGTTACGCACTTTGGGTCCCATTCTTATGGATTTTAAGGAATTAACCATGCAATTCCAACAAGAGGGACATAGGTATCACTTCCAAGGTCTCATAGTTGGTTCTCCTGAGATCATCAGTTCCCATCGCATGGAAAATCTCCTCAAGAAACACCACTCTAATATTATTTCTCAACTCCATTCTATTCACGTGGTTGAGACACTCTCTGTGCATCCTGACCTCCAAGCTATTCTCTCCAAACACCAAGGTTTTTTTTCCACTCCTCAGGGACTTTCCCCTTCTCATGGCGTTCACGATCATTCCATACCCCTTGTCATTGGAAGTCTTCCTCCCAATGTTCTCCCTTATCGTCATCCCTTTTCCCAAAAGAATGAAATTGAGAAAATCATGCAGGAATTGCTACAAGCGGGTGTTATCCGCCCTAGTACCATCCCTTATTATTCTCCTATGGTCATGGTACTTAAGAAAAAAGGTACTTGACGCATGTGTCCTAACTTTTGTGCCCTCAATAAACTCACCATAAAGGAAAATTTTCACATTCATGTCATTGATGATCTCTTGGATGAGTTCAGTGGTGTTCATTATTTCACTAAACTTGATCTTCGTTCTGGCTACCACCAGATATGTATGCAAGATGCTAACATCCCCAAGACTGTATTTTGAGCTCATGACGGTCACTATGAGTTATTGGTCATGCCCTTTGGCTTGTGTAATTCCCCCTCCACCTTCCACAACCTCATGAATCATGTCTTCCGTCCTTTTCTCCTTCATTTTGTCTTAGTTTTCTTTGATGATATTCTCATCTATACTAAAACTTGGCAATCTCATCTTTCCCATGTGGATCAAGTTCTTCATCTACTCTCTCAGCATCAACTTTTCCTCAAACACTCTAAATGTGCCTTTGGCGCCTCAAAAGTCGAGTACTTGGGTCATATTGTTGGAAAGGTTGGTGTCTGGGTGGATCCTAAGAAGATTGAAGCAATGCAGGATTGGCCTCTCCCAAAGAATATCGAAAGCTTGCATGGTTTTCTAGGTTTAGAAAGCTATTATCACAAGTTTGTTCATAATTATGGAAATATTGCGTCACCTCTCACTGCTATACTTAAAAATAATTATTTTACTTGGACTCTCGTAGTTGATCTGGCCTTTCAAGCATTGAAGGCGGCTATGTGCACTACTCTGGTCTTGGCCCTTCCTAATTTTGCAAAGGCCTTTGTCCTGGAATGCGATGCCTCTAGGAGAGGAATTGGTGCAATCCTTATGCAAGAGGGCAGACCTTTGGCCTTTACTAGCAAACAATTGCTAGAATGTCATTTGGGCCAATCAATCTATGAAAAGAAAATGTTGGCTATTATGCATGTAGTTGATCTCTGGCACCCTTATCTCTTGGGGAAACGCTTCCAAATTAAGATAGATCATCAAAGCCTCAAGTATTTTCTGGAGCAACGACTTTCCTCTCCAGAGGAACAAAAATGGGTAACTAAGCTCTTTGGATATGATTATGAGATCATTTACAAGAAATGCAAAGAAAATGTGGTTATTGGCGCTCTTTCTCGAAAATATGAAGATGAAGGGTCCCTTTTCTCCCTATCCTTCATTGTACCAAATTGGCTCCAAGATGTTTGCTAGGAATGGCTACAAGATCCTAAAATTTCGCATATATTCCAACAATTGCAAGACAATTATTCAGTTTCCCCAGGGTACTCTTGGCACAATGATGATCTTCGTTACAAAGGTCGTTTGTATTTAAGTAAACAGTCACAACTTAAATCCACGGTGCTTTATGAGATTCATGCTACTCCCACAGCGGGGAACTCAGGGTTTACCAAAACCTATGACAAGGTCAAACGTTCTTTTTTCTGGGATGGTATGAAAAAGGACATTCACACTTTTGTGGCAATACGATGTATGTCAACGTAACAAGGGAGAAACAATCAAAGCCCCTGACACACTCCAACCGCTTCCGACTCCACCCGTTATTTGGAGGGACATCTTTATGGATTTCATTGTGGGATTACCTAAATCAGGAAATAAGTCAGTTATCATGGTGGTAGTTGATCGTCTTTCCAAGTATGCTAATTTTTGTGCTCTTCAACATCCATTTACTGCATCCAATATGGCTCAACTTTTTACGGATCATATCTTCAAGCTTCATGGCATGCCTCATTCTATTGTTTTTTATCTAGACCCCACTTTCACCAGCATTTTTTGGCAAGAATTGTTCAAGCTACAGGGCAACCAATTGCATCTCAACACCACCTATCATTCCCATACTGCTGGTCAAACTAAAGTTGTCAATAAGTGTTTGGAGACTTATTTGAGGTGTTTCGCCTCTAAAAGGAAAAATCAATGGGCTCAATGGTTACCATTAGTTGAATTGTGGTACAACACTTCTTACCATACAACTACTCACATGACTCCTTTTGAAGAAGTATATGGACAAAATCCACCTTTCCTTCTCTCCTACATGCGAGGTGTCTCGAAATTTTAAGTGGTTGACCAAACACGTACAGTTCGAGAATCTATTCTCTGTACCCTCAAAGAGAATTTGGTCATGGCTCATAATCGCATGAAGCAACAAGCCGATCAAGGTCACTCAGAACGTCAATTTGTTGAAGGAGACCAGGTATTTCTTCGACTGCAACCTTATAAAAAAACTTCACTCAAGGCTGAACGTTGTCAGAAAATGGCACCCAAATTTTATGGTCCTTATACAGTTATCAAGATCGTGGGACAGGTGGCCTATCAGTTAGCTTTGCCTAGTTATTCTAAGCTCCATCATGTTTTTCATGTCTCCTGCTTAAAGAGGGTGATTGGAACTAAGTTCCAAATTCAAACCAGTCTTCCCGAGTTGGATGAAGAAGGATCCATCTGGTTGCAATCACAAGCAGTTTTGGACCAACGAGAGTGTTGTCTTCGTCAATGCACCATCAAGGAAGTGTTAGTCCATTGGAAAGATATAACTCCCACAGATGCCATCTAGGAGCCAACTAACATTCTGCAACAATTTCCTCATCTCAAGCCTTGAGGACAAGGTTGATTTTAAGGGGGAGGGCATCTTAGGGACCTAACCTACCTAACCCCTCAAGTGGGTAGAATAATATATTTCCATGTAAGAAAGGTCGATATTAATAAGGCCTAGCAATAAGGAGGAATAATTAAATTGTAAGAAGACCCAATAGAAGCTTCCGCTTCTAGAAGGATCTTCCTCTAGATTGTTCATTTGGATAGATAGATTTAGTATAAATAAGAGTAGAGGATATGAAAAGTTTCGTCTTGGATATTATTTTAATAGAGCTCAACTCTATTGGAGGTTTTCCCCTCAAAGAGGCAAGTGAACATTGATATCATTAATCAAGGTGCTCTTTCTAGTATTGTTCTGGTTATATCATTGTTGTTCTACCATTTCTAGCTAGAATATTTATGTTTTGCATACCATTTTATATCTTGAATACTACACATTAATGTGGATAAACATGATTTTATTTGATAACATGGATGATTTAACGTGAGAATGACTCGCACAAGTTTCAAGCTTGCAACTCCCCACTAATATATTCTATTCCTGCTATAAGCCTTGCAACAATCAATACTTCAGAGTCGTGGAAACATATTTCCTATACCATAATTAGCAGGGACTTGATGCTCTTTACAACTCCAGTTGTTAGTTAATATGCTCATTAATACTATCAACACCAAAATTTTATTTTGATTACTTAAATGGAAAATTTTACATAGAGAGTGAATCTACCTTGCAAGTACCCAAAACTAATATTAAAATAACCAATAAACTATTATGAGATTTATCACGTACTTTATTCCAAAAGATTATCCAACTAGATAATATACATTTTATATTATTTTCCCGGAGATACGGTTAAATGGAGATAGGGTTAGTATAGGCTGCAAGTGACACTTGGATGTTTTGACTACATTAATCTAGATGTTGTTAAGAACATTGGGATAACATTTTGTTTTAATCTTGTAAAGTTGATGGGTGTAAAGCAAGACGTAAACCATGATGTACACCAACTATTGGTAAAGCATGTATTGTATGAAATCAAGTTATTAAATCAATAGTTTTATCTATCTTTTTCCCAAAGGGGCTCAGATATGATTACCTCCAACATCCCGATTAGAACTTTGTATTCCTCATGTTAAAAGGAAAAAATAAATTAATTGAATTTACAATTGTCATGTTGAAGGGTCTTATATATGATTACCTCCAACATCTTCATTAGAACTTTGTATTTCTCATGTTAAAAGGAAAAAATAAATGAATTGAATTTACAAGTGATATGTTGAATGTAGACAAAATTATAGGAAAATGGCAACAATTAGTTGTAGTAAATATTTCAAATGTAGAAATGACAAAATTTTGTATTCAAATAGAAAGAATGAGGGGAAGAGGAATGAGATTGAAAATGGAAGGAATGGGGGTGAAGGGGTAGGATATTAGGCAGAGAGGCAATAAGACAATTTCATGTTGGTGGAGGTGGAAATTCAATAGCAAGTGGTTTATGACTATGGACTATGCACGAACGAAGAAACAAACATTTATTGGCAAGAAGTAATATTATAACTTAGTTTTAGCATTATTTGACTTGGGAATAATTATGTGCTTTAAGCTAAGATATCAAGGAGAATTATGTGTTTTAAGCTAAGATATCGGTGAAAATTATGTGCATTAAGCTAAGATATCACTGGACAATTTGTGGTTGTGCCTCGGAAAGAGGCCAAATAAGACCTCAAACTCGAAACTTAGACTTAAAAATGAAATGTAAGTAAAAATATTATGTGAATTCACCAAAACCTTGGATAAAAACAATGAAATGCCATTGGTTTATGTGCCAAACTATTACAAAAAGACCTAATCAATTGGTATAGTCCCTACATCCCGAAGGGAAAGGACTAATAATATTAATTTAAATGAAAGAAAATTGAAAAAAAAGATACTTATATTTTTGGATACATCATACTATTATATGAAAAAAATGTTGTACCACCAATTAAATTAAAAAATTAAAAAAGATTTGTTGTAGAATAAATTGAGTTAAAAATTTGGTTTTCTTTGAATTTGAAATCCCACAATTTCTCGTTGGACTATTGGGATTTATATGTCTAAAGAGAAATAATATTGATAAAAAAATCAAATTTGTGCTCTATTCATTTACTTTCTAGCTTTAAAACAATTGTTCATGAAGAGAAATGTAAACATTATGAGAACTAGAATGTCACTACCAAACACTCCTAACATGCAAATGAATTCTAATAGGTAGGCGTACACTAACAAAAGCTATAATTGGGGGAAACTAAAATGAAGAACTAGAATACCATAGAGTTTCAATGGTACAATGAAGAGGGACTTCAAAATGAGTCTCATCTACTATGCACATTAAATCTACATTAATATTAAACTGTAGTTTGACAAATATCCCTATTACATTGTTCATATGTTGCATGTAATTATACATGATAGGTGGTCATGTAAGTGGTATCTCAACTACGTTTGAGTAAATGAGCACCTAAGATATAAGGAGATGACAATAGCCCATATCATTTGGTTGGAGTATGTAGTTTGACAAATATCCCTATTACATTGTTCATATGTTGCATGTAATTATACATGATAGGTGGTCATGTAAGTGGTATCTCAACTACGTTTGAGTAAATGAGCACCTAAGATATAAGGAGATGACAAATAGCCCATATCATTTGGTTGGAGTATATTGCATGTGGTAGGGAAACTGGTTTGAGATCTTGCTCAAGATTAACAAATCAAGGTGAATCATGTATGAAGTGGATTCATGAAAAAACTTAGGTATAAATACATATTTGAAGTGGATTAATACAACTTCACAAAATTTGATGCAAAACAATTACAAAGCACAATTTATTTACTCGAGCGTATCCTCTCTGCACTTCAATTCACTCATCTACTTGGAGGTATTTGAGAGTACTAAATATTTATCTCTCTGTTAGAGATTTTAACGTCAAGTGCTTTAGCCATCGCAGATTGAAAGAAAAAAAATAACGAAGACCCCATGCTTAGTATTCTACTACATATTGCACCAAGAGAGACATTTTAAGGTTGGATAGTGGATGCCATAAGATTTGGATATTTGTATCTTCAAGAATTTGATAAGTCATTTGAACTTAAGATTGATCTATGCTAGTGATTGGAAAAAATTATTTAAGCATTGAAAATATATAATACCTTAGAATTATGAGGTAGAGGAGAATGCAATAATGATAAATGTCATTTTAGTTTGACTCTCTTGTTACACTCACCGATTATGGAGTGAAATGTGGCGTTTCTTTGAAAAGAGGCATTGGACTCAGGATGTTCTTCAATATTGGCAACGTGACTTAGGCTCCACACCTCTATTCTCTTCTCGCCATTTTTTTTTTAAGAAACTTGAAGCATCTTTTCATTACATTATGTCTACCATTTTTAACATATAGAGAGTGGGTAGATCTTAAGTATGAGCCAAATGCACTAGGGGTTGCCAAAATGATATTACTTGTAACATCAAAGCATTGTAACATCAAAGCATTGTGGGTGGTATGGCCATGAAAGATATTGTAGTGATCTAATGGATAAAATACCTCGATATTTTTAGATAACCTAAAATACCATGATTTTTTAGTGGTAATATAAAGGGGATCTCAAAATAACTTTGTCTACTATGCCTTAATATTTTTGTAGTTTGTAAGGCCTGCGGAGGCGGCTGGATGGTAAAGTCGTTCTTGCAACGAAGGTCAGGTCTTGTGCTCAAACCCGAGCAAGGACGTGGTCTAGTTGTAGAAAGCTTAACTGGGCCAAGCCCGCATACCTTTAGTCCTCGAGGTGTAGGACAGTCGGTGACGGAGTGTGTTGTTAAGCCACTCCGTGATGTTAAAGTCACCGGTTTGAAACCTGCGGGGACAAAAAATCCAACCATGTTAAGGGTTGGTGTGGCTCAGGCCGGGTGCGATCCCCGGGTGATTTTGATGGCTTAGATGCCCCTGAGTCGCGGTTTCTCAAGCCACAAGTTAATCGCGTAGCCAACAGATTCCGCACAAATTAACAAACAAAAAAAAATATTTTTGTAGTTTGGTAGATGTCTTTGTTAAATCTTTCATGTGTTGGATGCAAGTATACATGAAAAGTGACCATGTAGGTGGTAGCTCAATTACATTGGAATGGATGAGAGGTTGGGATATAGAGAGATGATAGGTGCCCCTTAATGATTTGGCTAGAGTATATTGCAAGTTGAAGCACAACCATGTTCAAGGTTAAAAGATCTAGTTGAAGGTGAATCATTCATAATATCATCGGCACTTATGGAAACATCTCCATATCCTTCCACAATAATATTGTATAACTAATAACCAATTGATGACTTCATTTAACTATAGTGAAATTGGGGATTGTGTCAAGACAATACTTTCTATCCAAAAATATCAAAATATCATATGGAAAAAACATTTCTAAATTGATAAAGCCAATGTAACAAACATATGTAAATTGATAAAACCAATGTAACAATTAATATAGTGTGGGGGAGAAACTAAGTGTATCTTATAATTAAACCACATGTTTTGATCCAATGATCTTTTCCTCAAAGTTTCCATCTTAAGTAGGGATCACATTACAAGTGTATGTTTTCATCCATTCTTGAGGTCCTTCCCTTTAATTCCACATGATGCATCTTCATGTATGGCTTTTAGTTTTACTTGCAAATTTCAAAATCATATTGTATAATCACATAAGTATGATACCTAACATTGAAATCCAATTGAGTCATATGTTGAGATTATAAATCCAAGATTGGCTCAATGTTTCAAGCAGCATATTTGTTTTTCTATTACTTAGTTCCCGGTGTTATTAGTGTTTGTTAATATGATGTTTCTTATATTTTTTTTATCGAAAAATCAATGTAACAAGAGGTATGTTTTGTGTCTATGAATTTATCCATAAAGGATAAGAATGCACCATGTGCATTTAAAAGGAGTGAAAACAAAGAATGACATGTATATCCCTAACCACCTATAGGGAGTTGCCTAGGTCCTTCTCAAGTAAATATCTTCTTTATCATCTCATAATCCCTAATGGACCCTTACAAGTTTGAGGTGGCTTGTTACGTGAATTTGTTCTTGAGGACTTCACTCATGGATTTTAAGGTAATCTTTCACGCATTGGGTATGCTTTTCTAGTCATGGTCTATCTTTAATTTTGTTGAGTTCATTACTCTAAAAAGGAGGACTAAATAGTAACAATAAGAAGCAAATCGTTTTATTATGGAAGGCTAGGAATCATGTTATTATGGAGGGCAAGTTTCCTAGCTTGAAGACATGTGAAGAAGATACTCAAGGGTCGTGTATTCCAATGTTGCTTCATAAAACATAATTGGAATGACTACACCTAATTCTCAAATATTGGTCCAATAAATCTTTGGAAGAAGTAATCGTGAAGGCCCTATGATCAAGTTGATGGATGGAGTTTGGTAGGAATAAAACATTGATGCAAAAAATATTGTTAGGAATATGGGGCTAAATTCACAAAAGTGTTATTTTAGATTCTTTAAAACAAATTTAAGATTCTTTTTAAAAATCAAAATTGATGATTTTTTTTAGTAACGACTTGTTTTAAAGCATCTTTCTAATTTGAAAGTACTATTTTTAAGATTTTCATTTTAATATTTTTTAAAATGATATATTGTTAATTATATGTTAAAATGATCATTTTCAATTTTGTGAATGTTTAAAAAAATAAAATCTAAAAAAAAAAAAAAAGTGAATTTTAATATTTTTTTACTATAAAGAATTTAAGAAATTTCAAATAAGCTATATTTTATTATTTTAAGTTTTTTTTGTGTGGTTTTTAGAAGGTAACTAAAAGAAAAATCACTAAAAATTACATAATACAAAAACATAATTTAATCATTATTTATACAGATAAGTTAAAATTTGATATCTTTAAATTTGTATTCAAACAAAAATAATTTCATTTCAAATAAAATACATTTACCAAATAACATTATAACATTATTATAAATAACTATGTAAGAAGTATTAGTCTAGTGGGCTAGCTCAAGTGGTTAAGTGTTTTGAGCTTCATGTAGAAGGTCTTAAGGAAAATTTTCTAGGTTGACTATATCTATTATGTGTTTTACTCTGTCCATACCAAGTTAGACATAGTAATCAACATTGATGGGTTTATATTAGGTATCATTTATGAAATGAGGGAATTTCTTGGGGTTTTCTGATCCAAGTGGACATCGGTGGCCACCCACCTCTTCCACTGACTCAACACAATTCTCCATCTTAGTAGTTTTTTAATCTACAATTTTAGGGCCTAAACCTCTGGGGCCATTTTGAGGCCTTAAACAATGTTTTTTGGCCATTATAGGTCCTGGAAAGGCCATGGATTGCAAAAAATTGTACTCCTCAATTAGATCTTTCCAATGAGCTATTGTGCACCCCAAACAAAGATTATATGCAAAAATTTCACCCCTAGAAGTTGGTGTATCAACTAGCCACTTTCAAGGCCTGCAATCCTTTTAACGCTTCATCTCCTAGAGTTCAGGTCTTTTAGGGTTTTTTCTTCTTAGGGTTTAGTAATTTATGTTAAAAGGCCATATTGGCCTCTTGTAATGTCTTCTTGCGAATGAGTGTATCTGACACCTTCCTCTTTAGAGATAAGCTACCACCATTCTAGCTAGTTTGTATTTCTTTTCATTTTATGGTCTTTTCCTATTTCACTTATTAATAGAATTTGGGTTTCATTGTATTACTATGCTGTTTGCAATATTTTTGTGTCTGTGTTTCCATTCATATTCTCTCCTTTCATTTTTTTCTCTATACAATCTAGATCACTTTCCTATGCGAGGTTTTCCTTGGAACCAAAAACTATATGATAATAACATTAATAAAGTTATTCAATAAAATAAATCATTAAATCAATATGAAAATATATAATTGTAATAAAAGAATGGTGTCTCCCACTCCATCCATATTAGCACTAAGAGAGGGATTCTTGTTGAGCTTTGGCTCACTATAAAATGAATTTTCCTCCCTCCACCAACCACTCTTTACTTTTTCAACAATGATGGATTATTTTTGAGCTTTGGCTCACTATAAAATGAATTTCCCTCCCTCCACCAACCACTCTTTACTTTTTCAACAATGATGGAACCATTAAAGAATTGTGAGGATACCTTCCATTGATTTAGCTCATCAAAAAATGACCCCCGCCCCCCACTCCACCAACAAACTTTTACTTTTTTTTTTATTGGGATAAAGCCATCAATTCCCCATGCTCCCTCGTCCACTCTTTAATTTTTTTTGGTATGAATGGGGTTATTGACAAGGGGACCTCATCGATCTATATTCCCTCTCCTCTTCTTATCTCCCATTTCATGCCCACTCCCCATTCATCCCCCAATATAGAAAAACAAAATGAAAAAAAAAGGAGATAAAAACACTAAAACGAAATTAAGAAATTTATTTTTCTTTTTCAAAACAAAAAGGAAATTAGAAAACAAAATCAAAAATCCAAAAAACATTAAAAAAATAATTTGTTTTCCCCATTCCCCCCTTCTCTCCCCATTTTCCCCCTTTTCTCTACACCCTAAACATCCCCTTCCCCAACCTCTTTCCTCTCCCTTCACCCCTCTCACAAGCTCCTCCATCCATGTCATCACTGGAAAGCAACCAAAGAAGCCATTAGTGGATAGATCCCACCTCTTTAAGAAAACAACAATTATAAAGGCCCCCTCTTACTAGCTAATTATTGTGGACAATCGGTTTCAACATCCTTTTGTGGTGATATGGCCACAAGGTCTCCCATGGCCATGTTATCGTTGGAAAGTGTTAAGAACCAACATAGATTCATCTCAAATCTAGATCTATCAAGCACCAAGAGAGATCAATCTATATTTGAATGTTTTGTTGGGAGCATAATCCTTGTATAAACATATAGTGACAAACATGATGAATATTGTATACAACATGATTCTCCTATGTGTGGACATATCTTGTTTGTGTAAGTGTGAGTTTGGTATTATATATTGAGGGAAATTGGAGCATATGTAACATTTTTGTTGGCATCAACAACCTCATAGACATGGTTGTGTACTGTTGGGGGAGGAGAGAAGGAACTTTCCATGCGATGTGTACTCTTTGCGTTAAACCTAAGCTGAGAAAGAAAAGATTCATTTCTTACAAATGAATTCCTTATTTCATAGTTTCGATTTAACCCAAAAGATCATGTGGCTTGTGGAAACTTATTTTTTCCCTCTCAAACAAGGCATAGTTGTGTTTATGTGTTATATAATGTTTGTGTGGGCACGGATGACATCAACATTGCCTACGTTGCAACATCAACCTAATATTGAGTTGTAGAAGTGCCTATAGAGTAATAATTCCAAAATAAAATATATAAAATTTATGAAATATATTTTCTATATAAGTTGATATTTTTTTAGATTTTCTTTTATGATATAATTTTATCAACAATTATTTTATTAAAAAATATAATATTTTGTTTAAAGTATATTATAAGTCTTATATTTAAAATTTATATGTTAAATTAGATTTTGATTTTTGAAATTATATGTAATTCATAATAATGATTTTATCAATAATTATTTTATTAAAAAATATAATATTTTGTTTAAAATATATTATAAGTCTTATATTATAATATTTTGTTTAAATTAGATTTTGATTTTTGAAATTATATGCAATTCATAATAAAATTTTAGGAGTTATTTCAATTAGCTATTTTTAATATTGTTAAATATTTTGCTAGTTTTGTATCAACATATACCCATTTCAATATTTTCTTAAATGAAGTATATTAATGTAAGAACGTTATATAAATCCTATTCATAAATATAAAATAAAATATTTTTTAAGTTTCATATAACATTTTTCTATAATAAAAAATATTATTTATTAAATATAAATCATTTTATAATCCCAACAATTTTGATTGGTAAAGTCTACGGAGGTATACATACCCTGCCTCCCTTTGGATTTGAACTTGTGACCTCTTATGAGGAAACACATGTTCTTAACCATTAGGCCCACTCAAGCTGTATATAAATTATGGAAGGTTGTTCACGTAGAACTTTGTATAATTTTAAGTTTGTTTTATCTTTTCGAAAATATTTGACTCACAAAGAGCATCATGTCACATAAATGAAACTCGAACCTTGGTGGGGAGGAGAAAACTCCCCACCCCAACTAATTGAGTAAAGTATCTAAATCATGAATAACATTTGTTGCATATACATCTTTCAATCCCTTTTTGATTATTTGAATATGGTTATAGTTTTTCAATCCCTTTTTGATGATTTGAATATGGTTAGTGTTTTTCTAGTGACCATAGTATGATGTATATGATTTTTTAGTCATATATTTATCAATAACTTAATTAAATGAAATTATTCATTAAATAGAAATTGATATGGCCTTAAGTGCATATTAATTAACAATTGACTATACATTTTCTCGGCTTTTCCAAAGTTAACTATCTAAATTGTTTTTCTTTATTGCTATTGGTAGATCATATGAACCTCTTATTATAGAGGTGGTTGCGGATATGACGGTATGTGAAGGTTAGGTTTTCTGCCCACGACAAAAGTTAGTGTACGACGGTGGAATCTTCTCAATCTATCACTATCTGTGGCTGCCATGATTGCACTTTTCATTAACAATGTGCAATATTTTAATGTTTAAAGAAAAGAAAGAGTATAATATAGGCTTTTAATCTCCTATATTACTTGAATAGCATTAAAGTAAGAAAACTATGTAACTAGTAGAATCTATTCAGAGATTGTCGGAAGAACCACAGTATTTAAGACAACTTGTCGTCGACGTTTCGGATCCATAACAGGACCCATCATCAGGACCAAAAAAGTCTGAGAAAGATAGTGAGAGAAGAGCCTTTATTAAATAGTGATGAGGCGGGTGAAAGAACTACGTTTTGGCTGGGTGAAACCCTCTTTTTTAGGAGAAATTTAGGGGTTGACCGAGAGTTTTAGTAAAAACTATATTAATTTTATGTTGATTAAGGTTTAATAATGAGGAAACCCTAGTATTAAGGAGGTACAATTAATCTTAAGTTAATCTGACTAAGCGATGTTAGTTTTGTCAATATTAATGTTAGTAGAATCTAATATCTGGGTATATCAATTAATTTAATAAAATTTTCATAATAGGAAAAATAAACAGTTTCAGAAAAAAAATGTGGTCAATGCATATTAGCGGTTGGCTCTGGGAAAATATCATATTTCCATATTTAGTATTTAATGTAGATGTACAACTCTTATTTCATTGTATCTGTATAGTGGCAGATATATGTTGCCATGTAGCCTTGTTAAATTTCATATTTAGTGTGTCATTGTTGTGGATTGTAATCTAAATAATCATAAGCGATCATATGAGTGAGTACTATGAGAAATGATATTTTATTTAAAAGAAAAAATTGTGTGTTATTTAATTATGGGTGTTTATAAGAAGATGGTGGTTCAAAAGAGACAAGAGGGTTTTGGGAAGGCATTTATGTTATATTTTTTAAGAATTATATGTGTTATTGTTCCGTGTATATTATTGACATGAGTACATTATTTTTAATAGATTTGACATCTTATAAATTACATAGAGATACCACATCAACTAATAAAAGTAATGTATACATATTCCTAAAACATATATTTGTTCTTTCATGTATTAAACAAACAAAAGAATTATTGAATCCCTCAAATTTCTCCCTCAAAACTGCGATCATCCTTTTTATCACACTGAGGCATGTTTCGACCACCCGATGACAATATGGACTTTGACATCACTACTTTTCAATCTTTCAGTAGTGTTAATAACATTTTATCTCTCGTTTATCGAATCCATGCATGGTTTTTGTGTGAACCATGTTGTTTATACTTGGTAAACTCCATGATTTTAGACCAGGAATAGAATTGTTTTATAAATGTTGAATTGTAACAATAAAAATTCATTGAAATGGAACCAAACCCACCACTACCCACTACAAAAATTCCAACCCTAACCAATATGCAAACATCGAGATTTACAATGGCACCGAGATTTACAATGGCATTGATGTACTTAAAAAACCTAATTCATGATTTTAGGAGGACCATGACATGCCTTCCTAGGTAAATCCCTTGATACAATTATTTCTTTTTATTACATATGCCCCAATACAAATAATTGATATTACTAAATATAGGGCTCGTAACTATGAACAATAATGCATCGGTATTGTCAAGGAGGTTGTGATAGGCTTACATATAAAAAGAGCAATATCTTGAAACCTTTTATTGACTCTAGAACTGACCAACACCCTCTCAAGACTAAGGAACATATATGCATACATTAGTGCACATTCTACCCATTCACTGAAAATTGGATGGATAGATAGGTTGTGGTGTTAGATAAACCTCCTTGTAGTTTGTGGTGTTAGATAAATCTCCTTGCAATAATAGGGAGGTGTCATTATACATTTTATGGTAATTATGGGATGGAAAAGTGGTACAACCAGTAGCACCTTTTTTTTCGGGGGGGTGTTATATTGTCACATTTTGCAACCATGGACTTAACAACCTCATAATTTTTTCTAGAAAAACCATTAAAATCAACCCTTGAAATGAAAAGTGGCACCAAGAATCACACCCTTTTTTTCAAGGTCAAAATTACTTCTTATTTGAAACTCATGACTTTGACAACTAGTACCCTTGCAACCAAAATCTTTAAATCAACCCGTGAATCAATTTTTTTTTTTTTTAATAAATTAAAAAGATTGG
>ML794720.1:44804-56875 GCA_009831015.1 Picea engelmannii | reverse complement strand
CAAATCCTCAAATACCTGCTAGATCCTTAGATCTAGCTACCCTCCAAATAATGGTGCGCCCTCCCCTTGGGAAAACGTCCCACTCTCAATACAAATCGATCCTCCACTGAAAGACTCCAGAAAACCACCAAGAATGATGCCAAGACACCTGCAAAGGAAACCCAATACCTTGAATTCCTGGAATCCCTTCTCCTCAGCTAGGACGAATCCCTCCTCAATGAATGGTGCACCCCCCTTGCTGGAAACCCCCAACTGGTGCGCCCTCTCTCTATCTGCACAAGCAACTGAGTAGATCTGGAACTAGAATGGTGTGGGGGCGTATTGCAGCTCTGAGACCAAGCTTGGGACAAGCTAGGTGGAATCTTTCACCACCGAATCGTCCTCTAGGGTTTGTTATGTCAAAACCCTCAAAACCCCCAATATTGGGCTCACTAGCTAGAAGCCAGAAATCAAAATATAAACATACATGAATGAATGAGAAGAGGCCCTTGCCTTTCCTTTATAATTTTGGCTCACCTTGTCCCTCCAAAGTGACTTTCATTTTATTAATATTTAATTAATTAATTAAATCACTTTAATTAATTAATTAACCTTTTTACCTCTGAAAAGCTCCTTATCTCTCCTTGTGGCTTCCCTGGCCACTGAAAGTCACTTCTAGCCATCCCATCTTGTAGTGTTTCTCCTCCCGATTCCAATGAGCTATTACACTGAGAGGTTCCTCTAAGTAATGTGCCCAAAATGACCTCTTCAGTGATTTCAATTAACTTATAGCTCAAAATAGTGAAAATCATGGGAATCGTCGGAATGCAACGAAACCAAAGCCAACCTGTGCGGAATGGATCATAATGATGGAATATGATCATCAATGCAAGATGGACCCCACAATGCCTCTCAAATACCCCTGTACTCGCTATAACATCCACCTGGCTACTCTCGTCATCATAAATCTCTGTACTGTGATGATGTCCCAAAGTGGGGACATTACAGTGGACCATCCATGCAACAAATACTTCTTACTGAACTCTTTGTGCTTTGGAGATTGACTCAGGTGTAAGATCACTCTGGCCTTGTACAAGATTTTGCAAAAGGGAAAATTCTTCCCTATGTTGAAGACCTCCCATGCCTTCAAGGATCACTCAAATATCATCTTTCATATCTTCCAAAAATTCCTCTGGCTATTCACAAATTCACTCTTTAATTACATCAAGCCCTCCCCCCTACATATCAAACCAGTTCCTGATAAAAAAATGGCTATGCTATGTACCATTGTGTGCTCTGGTTGTTCACTTTATTCCTTTTGTTTATTTCTCCCTCTCTACTTCCTTCTTGTGACGAAAATACTCTACTACCACTTCCACTCATGTTTGCTCAATAGGCCATGTTTCCCATGAGATTGCACTCTCTGAGGGAGACTCACACACACTGTTAGGATGTTAAAGAGGCCTTCTTATATCTATTGATCCATAGGCTTCAAACTATGGAAGGGAAAAAAGAGTTATGTAGGCCAAGAGTCCTAGATTGTTGCCGAGGTGGAGGCATTTGTTGTTATTTTTTTTGAAAGGATGCTCTAGAGGAGGTCCCCATGAAATCAATGGACTTATCTTTTAGTCAGTCAGCTATATGTTTCATCGAAAGCAGTTGCAAGGTCAAAACCTGCTTAAACTTGTGCCTAACACGTAGGCGAATTTGATATGTTGACTACCTTGAATCCCTTGACTCAGCCAAAGTTTTGGCAGATGCTCAAAACTTATTTATTCCGATATATAGACCTCTTCTTCATAGTCCTATATATGCACCTCTTCTTCATAGTGTGGCACTATGCATAAGATGAATCAAATGTTAATGATCGATTTTAGATCGAGGCCACCCGAATTGAACCTTGAACCTATCGTGGCATCCCAAATAAAAATAGCAATAATAAGTTGACCAACTCCCTTGAAATCACTAAGCACGTCATAGGAATTTGTGGCATTCAAGGTTGCAAGATCTAGAGTGACGACATACACCTATGAAATGCAGATAATCCTTTTTGTACCATCGTTGCCATGAGTGCTTCATCACCAAGTAGCACACAAGGTAATCCACTTCCTCCGCATTCACGAACCTCTTCCATTGGGCATCACCAGGATCCATAGGCAATTGAATAGATTCCCCACCATTTCATCCTCATGTACACTTGATCTCAATTGATATAACCTTCTCTTTGCATATCCAACAAATCTAAGAAATAGATCCACTCTTAACCAATATATATGTAAGATCTACCATTGATCTTGGTAGGTCTAAGCATTCAACTTTAACCTTCCTTGGAAAGGTAGGATGCACCAACGACCCATCTTCTCCAAATTATAACTTTATTTTGTTTGTTAGACCTTTTCGTGAGGGCTGGAATTTGACATCTCATAGGACACATTTTTTTATTTCAACCCGTATTTGACACATGGATACAAAATTCACACATCAATAAAGACGTGCATCAAAATGCCAAACACGTTAAATTGATGTTTAAATGAGTAGGTTACCTGTCAAAATCTATAGTAGGGCCCTGGCCAATAGCACTAGGCAGGGGCGGCATCGTGGACTCATGGCATTAGTGTTCAGTTGATGGCACCTGACGTTATAGTTTGGTTGATGGCATCTAGACAAGATTAGTTGAGGGAGAAAATGAACAATGAATGTGCGTACAGGCTACCGTTTATTCCCAAATTACAATGCTCGAGCGAGTCTTCTCTGCTCCAGCCTCCAACTTTTCTCTGCGACCAGGGTTGGGATTTGATGTTCCACATGATGTGTTTTTTTTATTTCAACCTGTATTTGACACATGGATACAAAATCCACATGTCAATGATGGCATGCATCAAAATTCCAAACACATCAAATTGGAATTTAAATGCTTAAGTTACCCGTCAAAATCTATAGTAGGGCCTAGGCTAATGGCATTAGACAGGGGAAACGTCATGAAATCATGGCATTAATGTTTGGTTGATGGCACCTGACATTACAGTTCGGTTGATGGCATCTCGACATGATTAGTTGAGGGAGTAAATGAACAATGAATGTGGGTACAGGCTACGATTCATTCCCAAATTCCAACGTTGGAGCGGGTCTTCTCTATTCCAGCCTCCAACTTTGCTCTACGACCACCATTTGTGAGTTTTCTCATTATTGGGGCTTGGTTCTGCACCACTGCAAGTTCCATATTTTCTCTACAAATATGCTTGTGCTTATTGTTGAAGCTTGGGTTTGATCCTCTCCGGAGTTGTGGCATCATACTAAGAAAGTGAAATGAAAACCCTACCACTGAATCCAAGGATTAAAGAGAAGGTGTGACTACAAGTTTGCAATGATGGCTTTTAGACTCAATACTCTCATCCTCTAATTCCTCCAATCTTTCACAACAATTAGAAGTAGAGGTATGAGGTACTTTCCTACTCTATATTTAAAATTAATGTTTTTTGTTTGCCATGATTATCTGTGATTAGCCATGGTTTTCACTCTTTTAATGGTTAATCCTTGTGTCATTCATGAGTCTTTCTCATCTTCCATTATCTCTAGGTTCTTATTGCCTCCTATGCCAACCCATTCCAAAATCAACTTTCCAACCGACCCATTCCAAAATTATTTTTGTATTCCTGAAATCCCCTTTAATACATTATGTTTACAATGAATGGATGATTGTCTTTGCGTTGATTGTGAATGGATGATTGTTAAAATGTTTTAAAAAACAAAATAACTCCATTTTTATACTCCCCTCAAAATGTTTTTATCAAAACTAAAACAATGTAATCATGTATATATCATTGTTCTTTGTTATTCTTTGGATAACGCTTTTACATATATGTTATCTATCATGTTGACTATGTATTATATTTGCAACACTGCGGTCCTCTACTCATTCATTTATTAGTTGGCCATAATAGTAGAAAGAAGAAGTAGTGGGAACATGGATGTTTGGATTTTGGACCAGAATTCATTTAACAACCATGGCATGATTAAAGAAGATTTATTGTGGTTTTGGGTTCTGCAATGAAGAAAAAAATTACAAAGATGAAAAAGTTCTGGAAGAGATGGTGAAAATAGACCTTGTTTAGGTAGTCCATTTAAACCCTGAATTTTCTTGTAGGTATATTTATTATTTTAAATTTGTTATTTGAATTTTTTTCCCCATAAAAATCCCACAACAAGTTCTAAACTTTGCATAAACAAAAACCCCAAGGAATTGATATTTGGAAAGAAAAAGACAAATATGAAAACCCTAGTTTAATGACCAACCTTCCATCACATGGTTCTTTTGCGAAGGGTTGTTTGTTGTTCCATGTTTTTGAGCTTCAGATTTCATAGTTAGCCATATCTTCAATTTTGAATTTTTCCCAAGGATGTAGGGGTTTCATTTGAGATGTTTAATTTGTAAAATCTTAGTTGATTGATAACTCTTTAAAACCAAATTTTGGAGCTATGTATTATGTAATATTCGACAATAATGTTTTGATAATACTGCCTAGATTATGAATGTTTATCTTGAATGTTTTTTCGGTTATTATTTTATTAAAGAAAAGTATGTAGTCAAAATACAAAAAAAAACGAAAATTATGACATTAAAATAACATACAAAATAATTTGACACTTATGATTATGCGTAAGACGTAAAGTGACAGACATGAAAAAAACAACCATCATCAAATTTTCACTTGATAGGCAGGGGAAATTTGAAATTCCAGGTCTGCTCTCAATGGCATAGAGCATTAACATAACAATGATCTCTCTGATATCCTTGATGGATGCCCTCCTCTTTTATCCAACCATGATTAGTCAACACTCAATGATCAACAATAGCATCACTCCAAAACTCAATGATCAACAATAACACCACTCCAAATATGCACTCCAAGATCATGAATATTCCTCCACACTTGCGAGGATAACCTCTCCACAAACAACAAACACAAAAATGCAACACTCTCCTAAGCTAACTTTCTATGACTACAACATTTAATGATTATCTTCCTCTCATTCTTCAGTTGTTGATGATTTCTCTAGATAAGAACTCATCACACAAACCTCTCACCTCAAGAGCCTCATTGGCTCTGATACCATATCAGAAAATAAAAGAAGAAAGATTCCACAACAAAACCATGTTGATTGTTATATTCGCTAATGTAATTGTACACATATAAATACATGAAGGCTTTTCCTAAAGATAGACACGATACCTTATGAAAATCATAACTAATTGAGAAAGTATCTCGACCACACACTAAACTAGTAGCTAATTTAGTTCTCATCGAATGACCCCCTAAAAGCACTCAAGAAGCTACTCACAAAAGACATTCTCCACTTGAAAATAATCAATACTAGAACAAACTATGTGACAAGACAAGTGTGAATTAACCACTCTAATACCATGGTGGTCTGTTAAAGGAGTAGTTGGTCACTCTTTTAATGTGCAAGCATGGGGGAGGGAGGGGTAGGTTGGGTGGGAAATGAAGAGTGGGGTCGTGGGGACCAATTCTAGAAATTTCTCCCATTCAGCTGTTTTTTTTGTTATATATATATATATATATATAATTTTAAATGGGTTTTTTCTAACTTTTTCAATTTTTTTAATAATGTGTTTTAGATATATTTTTTGGTAAATTTCTTTTTCATGTGGTTTTTTATAATTAAAATGATGGTTGGAATTTTTTTTTTAATTATTATTTTTTAAACTTAAACAAATTAAAAATTAAAAAGAAATATGTATTTTTCCCTTGTTTGTTTTGGAGTCTTTTTTTTCTCGTTTTCCTCTCTCTTTTTTTAAATTTATTTTTCCCATCTTTTAGGTTTTTTTTTTTCCTTTTTAATTATTTTATTTGCAACAACATTGGGCTTTTAGGCCATGGTTTCAAAAATGTTGCAATTTTAAGGTCGTAAAAAAAGGGGGCTACTACTTGTAGCACCTCTTTTCGATTCAGGTGCTAATTTAAAGATTTTGGTTGCAATGATCAATTGTCAAGGCCATGGATTTCAAAAAAGTTGTAATTTTGACCTCAAAAAAAGGGGGGTGCTACTGGGAGTGTCACTTTTCAATTTCGGAGTTGATTTTAAGGTTTTGGTTGCAACCATACAAGTTGTTAAGGCCATTGTTTCAAAAAAATTGTAATTTTGACCTTGAAAAAAGGGGTTTTGTTCTTGGCACCACTTTTCATTTCGAGGTTTGATTTTAATGGTTTTTCCAACAAAAATTACTAGGTTGGTAACTTAGGCCATGGTTGCAAAATATTATGATTTTAACCCTAAAACAAGCGGTGCTACCGATAGCACCACTTTTTGAAACGGGGGTAAAAATAGTGACTAAATGTGACCTATAAAGAAATGAGAACTCGATAGGGTTCTTGTCAAGTTGGTAACTAAGGCTTACATGCAATAGTCTCCATCATAACACATTCACATAATGTCTTGCCAAAACATATCTTCCAACAATGTGCAACCTAATGGTGGAGAGCCAAGGGTAAGGTCTTCAAGGAAGGAAGTCTATTCTAGTCATGTGATTACATATGGCTACTAGGCTGTGACATCTTCATATGTTGGGAACTCTAATTGGAGATCATGTTCTCCTCAACCATGCTCAAGTTAACCATCCTCAACGGTACTAGTTGTCAAGTCATGATTTCAAACAAGACATAATTTTAATATATAAAAAAAAGAACCAATACCACCACTTTTTGATTCAAGAGTCAATTTTAAGGTTTTTTATCACAACAATATGAGTTGTTAAGGCCATGGTTTCAATTAAGTTATAATTTTAACCCCTCCAAAAAACGAGTTCTACCAGCAACACCACTTTTCAATTTGGGGGTTGAGTCTAAGGTTTTTTTTCCATAATGGTATCGGTAGTTAAGGCCATGGTTTTAAACAAAATGTAATTTTAACCACCCTCTAAAAAAAGATTGCTACTAGTAGCACCACTTTTTGAAATAGGGTAAAAACATCCACTAAATATAACCTCTAAAAAAATGAGAATTCTAGAGGGTGCTCTTTAAGTAGGTAACTATGTTCGCGGACTTGTAGACTTCTCACATCCATTATGTCGCAACATGCATTTGCACCATAGACTGTTCAATTGCTTGAATAAGGGGATTAATGGTTCTCGTTATCTCCACTATTTTTTATCCTACAAAGGTCTAATGAGCTATCAATAATTATTTCAAGTTTTCCTTCTATTCATTGAAGTATCCAAAAGAAACCTAAAGTTTCTTAGTTTTCACCGTTACCTTCTCATCAACTATTATTTCTTAGGCTTTAGAGTCTACCTCTTATACCAGTGGCCACATCTATTCAAACTTTGATCTTATCACCTCAATCTCATATATGAGGGAATGTTTTTCATGACGTAGCATGTTGCATTCCACCTACAAATCATCCACTTGCATATGAAGCTGTTGATTTTCTTATTGGAACTCTAAGTCGTCTTATTCCATATTAAGTAATTTGTACCCTAGCTCCTCTCCTAGCATCCAATGGATGTGGATTAAGTCATTTGTTGGTAGTGGTACATTTCCTTTGGTTCTAATACATGAGAATGAAATGGACCCATAGGATTCATTCTTGCTAAATCTTGGCCATTATGTATAGATTTCCCAACGTCACTGTGTGCATTTACATTATTTAACATTGTGCCCCTTCCAATATAAGGGTTATGTTTCTAGTTCATCCCTATGTATCAACCATTATGCATTGCACATTGTCAAAATTGTGCTGATAGAATTTTATTATCTTGTGTTCGTACTAAATGTTCCATGTGAGCTCTATTATCTCATCCAATGCAATTTGGTGAACTAGAACCATGTTAAGAGGGGAAACAAGGGTCGTGATGATCTTTGGCACAACCTTTGGCTGTTATTTTGAATGGTTTCTTTCTCCCTACTAAGATTATTCATATCCACGTCTTCAACTTCTTCCTTTGTAGGGTCTTGGGATGATGCAACTGATGGTTCCTTTTGATCTTCTTCATGCAACTCATTTGGATCACTTTCTCTTGCTATGGTATTTATGCTTACTTCCTTGGGCATGGTGGCTTGATGAGCTAGTTTTTATGTTCTCCATTGGTCCCGATATCATATTGGCAAGTTTGATGTTGCTCGACTTGTGGGTATGAATTCCCAGTTGTTGTTGTCTCATGTCCTTCCAATTCAATGATGGTTTCCTTTCTTTCAATGATTATATCTACAATTTTATTTTTTGTCATACCTTCCTCATTTAGAACAATTGTTAATTTATGAGATGGTGTATCGACAAGGAAATGATGATTTACCTTTATTTGATTGGCTACCAGTTCCAAAATGTTGGTAACTTCTTATTGATGTGGATTTGGTAACAAGTAAGGGATGATATATACCTTTCTTCCTATTATTGATTTTACTAGTACAACAAAGTATGCATCCCTTAACTTGGAACCCAACAACATCTTCTTGCATTTTAGTCTAGTACACATGCCTTTGGAACTTGGCTATTATGTTTTGAATGCCAAAATGAATTGCAACTTTGGAGGTGTTGACCTTTCTTATAAGTTGTGTTGTCTCACCTTTAGGCACACATAAATTATCCAACTTGTAGAGAAACCAAGGGTTTTATGATAATTAGCCTTGCTTTCACCTTTTATTTCATGAACGTGACCTTGCAACTAAGAAAATATCTCATTGAAGTCCTTATCCTCTATGTACTCTTTGTATGCATCATGGATGAAAGGCTCCATGTGCATAACAGTACCTTAAGTCATGATATTTTGACGCAAACCTATCGGCCCTCGGGCCGAGATCCGCTCATAGGATCGTTCTTTATGCCCTTGAGACGGATTGGCTCTTTCGGATTCCCTGTTGGAATCTCCTTTCAATTTGATCCACGGGTCCTTTTTGCAGCTCACAATCTCGCGAGTTCGTGAGTCGTGACTCCCGACTCTTCCTTCTCAAATCTTTGATATCTGAAATCATGAAATGGCTATAGCTCTTACTCTATATGTGTCCTTCCTCACGCGATCGTCGGCTAGGCTTATCGTTGGCTCCCCTCGCCTCTCCTGCCTTCGCGAGTTCAAAGGTCGAACCCTCATGCTCTCTCTTCACGAATTCCTGATATACGAGAGTCAACAGAGTGTTGACCCCTTCCACAAGGTGACGTGTGTCCACCCGTCAAATCACGTGGGCTCCAACATTGAGATTCCACCACGCGCCCACACTCGTGCCTCGGCTCCTGGCACTTTGCGACTTCTGAAATCGAAAATAACTCCTTTCAACCCCCGAATCCTCGAACACGCGAAATGCGATGGGGTTCCTGATCCAACGGTCCTCTCGTTCTCTAGATCCAATGGCTATCTTCTCTCTTCGCGAGCTCACCACTCGCGACTTGGAACGCCCAAGTTCTGGACTCTCACCCTGCGAACCTCCGAGTTCGCAAGATCCTCCGATCTCTACCACCTGTCCTCCTCCGATGGATGGCTTAGATTCTTTCGCGGCTTTGCTACTTGCTGCTTTGGGACTTTCGGGATGAAAGTCTTGACCCCTTACCCTCTGATATGCCGAAATGGCGAAATTCTGACACGCCTTCTACGTGGGTCCCACGATGGAACTTCCCGCCTTTTTGGAGTTCAGACTTTGCGACTTCGTGAATCCTGATAATATGCTCTCGGTTCTCCGACTCACGAAACCCCGAAATGGTCAACAAAGGTCTGACCTCCGTGTCAGCGAGCGTGCCACCTGTCCACTCTCAAATGGACGGTCCTGATTTTCTGCGCAGCTTCGCCACTCGCGAAGTTGAAAAACTTCTCTTTTTGACCTCCGATGTCCGAACCCCCGATACGGGTGATCTCGCGACACGTGCCCTCCTTCTAACAGACGGCTTAGATTCTTTCGCGATGTCCCGACTTCGCCTTTCGCGACCTCGTGAGTCTTGATGCCAAGACTTCGACTCTTCAACCCATGAAACCCCGAGATGTGAATAAGCGAGTGATCTGATAGCTCTATTCTCCCCTGAGCTTAAACAAACAAACACACTCACTATAAACCTCCTTGCTCCTCTACAAGATCTGACGGTTCTCGGGACTTCACGAATCCTCCATGGAGGATTCCGACCGTCAAAATTCTCCTTGTCGATTCTTGCGAAATGAAAAAAAGTGTTCCCTTACAGAACTTATCCTCCTGCAAAACAACTTCGCTGCGCCTCCTTCCAAAAATTCAAGGCACTAACTCTTCTGAGCTTTTACTACAACCTAGAGTCTTCAAGAATACTCTTGCACGCACCCCTTGTGGCAATTTTTCAAATACTTCCAAGTATTTGAACCTCTTTGACTCTGCGCACTACCTACGACAATAGTATTTCAACAGTTTCGCTCAGGCTGCAAACACTGAGACTTCACTCGAACTGCGCACACTTTGCACGGCTCCTGTGCTTAACTGGCACTTCCGGGAGGATGAGAATAACATTATCTCTTCTGAGCTTTCAGAGATGAAACTCTGGACTCTTGTCAACGCATGCCTTGCGAACAACTTCACTGCACTCCTTGCAGGAAATCTCTTGCTCAGACAGAGAAACAATTGAAACTCACTCCTTACTCTCCCTCTCTTCAGATTTCAGACATTTAACATGAAATCATACATTCACGCATCAAAGAAAATTTATAACAGAGAGTAAACAAGCATGAGCATAACATTCAATCATGTATACACAGAAAGTATTTGAACGCCATGATTCTAAGTCAAGCTTCATATATTAATCTCAGAACTTCTGTACATGGGGTCTTCTACACAACTCTCTGCTTTTTCTCTCCTATGCTCTCTTGATTGATTATGTTGCTTATGTTACAATGATACAAGTGAGGGTGTCTATATCCATTTTCCCTCTGGCTCCTAAAACTGTCTAATCTAAGAATTCAAAGCTACCTACTTACATTCACTATTATAAATGCCTCTTAGTCCTTCAGACGAGAGTGGGACGCTCAAGGTCTGATTACAATCAAGAAGTATGTTTTTTCCTTAATTGTTTCATTTACGTTTGGCATATCGAACTTCAAACATTTCATCATGTGCCAAAATGCGTTGGCGCTTGCCCCACACTTGCTTGATGCTGGCGATGCTCCTGCACCATACTCCCTCGCTTGAAAATTTTCATGGGTTCTGTTATCACCCCATAAATTATGGGAATCAACTTATGACTTGGATATTATGGATATTATCTGTATCTAGTGTTCTTATTGGCAATTTATTTTCATTTTACAAAGAGAAAAGAAAAAAAGAAAAGAAAAAGAAAAAAGAAAAAGAGAAAAGAAGAGAAAAGAAAAGAGGGCTAAAAGAATTGGAACAAAAAGCCCCATGCAATATTAGTAACTTGGTCATACCTTTCAAGCATGACCAAGTTCTTTTAAATTTTCAATGTTGATAGGTTAGAACTAGTAAATACATCTGATCAGACCATCTAATCCTGGTCAGATAGCCCCTAGGAAGAATAATATCTTAACCCAACAGTTTAATCTGGGTTAATTGCCTTGTGAAAGTAGGTTAGAATGTAGATTAATTGCTTTGCTTGCCTTCCCCAAATAAAACCCACTTGAAGAAAATTCCACATCAAGCCTCCGTTGCCTAATGATAGTTGAAGTGATGTCCCCTTGGTGGTGTCTAAGACAAGTTTGGAAAACCCGTAAGAAATGCACTAATCCTAAGTTTTTCCTACACATGATTTTTTCGCTCCGACCTATGTTTCAGTCACTTTTCAACAGTCCAGATCACGGCTCTTAAATCAACGGCTCACATAGCATTTCGGACCCCCCCTAGTGTTTTGTTTTTAACGGAAGGGGGGGGGGGTCCGGAATTGACTATAATGTTTACGCAGATTTGGACGGTCCAGAATAGGGCGCATGGATCTATGGCCCACATTGGATTCCGAACCCCCCCCGCCCGTTCTGCCTTTAACGGAAGGGGGGGGTCTGGAATTGGTGATAACTTGGGCGCACATCTGGACGGCTAGGAAAAGAGCACTCAAATCTACAGTTCACATCGAATTCCGGACCCCCCCCTCCGTTCTGCCTTTAATGGAGGGGGGGGGGGGGG
>ML794720.1:16633-28522 GCA_009831015.1 Picea engelmannii | reverse complement strand
CAACATGAAATTAAACATATATTCACCATCAAGCCTACATTTTCTAAATACACCGACATGGATGAAGTGTATCGGAGATTGCTTAAAGTCACAGTGCCAGGTCATATCAGATGGGAAGAACTGTGTGATCTACTAGATTAGCAAATGATTTGTCGCATCCAGTCACCTGTCCAGTCAGAAGAGATTGTGAAGGCATCTCGCCAACGGCCTACCCCAGAAACACCGCTTGCAGTTATAATGAGTCATCAAACAGTTTTTGATTAGTTAAAGTAGTTAGACTAAAAATAGAATGAGCACGTCCCGATCAGTTATGACGGGAACGTTTGTATTTTGAGATTATAAATACTTCAACTCTCGAAGTATTGGTTGTTATTGATTCACACACCCTATCGCTATCAAGCTATAATATTTTTGAGATCGACCATTAATAAAGAAGAGGCATTTACAGGATTCTTGCATATGTTCACTGGTGACGTTGATCTTCTAAGTTAAATGTTTTTCTTTCTCTGTAACCATTTTGTTTTCTGAAAATAATCTTTATGAGTAGCGTAATGTTGCAGGATTTATCTCTGATACCCTGTTTCCGATTCTAAAGATTTATATGTTTATCTTCTAATACCTTCAATTAAGAAATTCTTAACTGCTTGTTAGTTGAAGTTATTTTCCTCATCTCTTCTTCTGTCCATCATTTTAATTTATAAAGATCCAGTGAGTATATTATCTCGCCCTGTAAAGGTTTTATTCAGCATTTCTGGTTGTATCGATTATTTGTTTAAATACAGACCCCATAGCCCAATGGATGTGTAGACCGTCTCAACCAAATTTATAAACCACTTTTACAACAAAACAAACTCGTGCCTTTACCTAGTCTAAATCTAAACTAAGAAACAAAGCTAAAGCACATAGAGAGATCCCTCTCTGAAGTTGGGAGGGTTAGATCCCAGCTTTAAAAGCGGTTGGTTAAGGTTACCTTTGTAGATTTCTTCTTTTTCAACCTCTAGAAAATTTACCAAGTGCTAACAGGTTCCTGTCCATGAGCTCTTGCACGGTCTATCCATGCTTCTGAATTTTTGCTTCGTTCTCCCAGGTGGCATCTTCAACTGGATGTCCCTTCCACTTGACCAAGTATTCAAAATATTCCTTTCGCCTGGTCCTCTTACTAACTCTTTTGTCCAGTATGCTTTCCATCTGTGGTTTCTCTGCAACTGGCATCTGTTTAGTCCACTGAACCTCTGGTTGTTCATCACTTGTTCCTACTTCCTCGACTTTGTATGGGTACAAATATGAGACATTGAATATCGGAGAAATTCCGATCCCATCAGGTAATTCAATCTCATAAACATTTGCCCCAAATTTCTTCAAGACCTTACATGGTCCGATCTTCTTCATCTTCAGTTTGTTATATGTCCCCTTCGGGAACCTTTCTTTTCTCAGATGTGCCAGAATCAAATCCCCAACCTCAAATTGAATTTGTCTCCTGTGTTGATCTACTTTGCGCTTATACTCTTGGCTCGAGTTCTTCAATCGCTCCTTCACCTGGCTGTGAAGTTCCTTCATTGCTTCTGTGAAATCCTCTGCACTAGCACTCCTAGTTGCATTCTGTGCCGAATCTCTCAATTCAGATACTCCTCTTGGCTGTGTCCCATAAACAATTTGAAATGGGCTTTTCCCTGTGCTTCTGTTGATTGAATCATTATAAGCAAATTCCGCCTGTGGCAGAATATTGCCCCACTGACTGTAGTGTTTTGTCACCAAGCTCCTCAGCAAGTCTCCCAAACTTCTGTTTACAACTTCTGTCTGTCCATCCATTTGAGGATGATAAGATGAACTGAACGAAAAGTTTGTTCCCAACTTTTTCCATAAGGTTCTCCAGAAGTGTCCCACAAACTTGGTGTCTCGATCCGAAACTATGCTCCTTGGTAAGCCGTGAAGTTGAATGACCTCTTTGAAAAACAAAGTCGCAATGTGAGTTGCGTCACTATTTTTCTGACACGGTATGAACTGTGCCATCTTAGAAAATCTGTCAACCACTACAAAGATCGAGTCAAACCCCCTTTTTTTTCTTGGCAGCCCCAATATGAAGTCCATGCTTACTGCATCCCACGACCTGTCAGGTATGGGTAACGGTTGATAAAAGCCTGCATTCTGTCTCTTTCCTTTTGAATGATGACAAATTCTGCATCTATTCATGAACCTTTTGACGTCTGCTCTCATTCCTGGCCAAAAATATGATTCGTTTAACTTTGAGAATGTCTTGTCATGATCAAAATGCTTGACCAATCCTCCATTATGTTTTTCCTTCAACAAATTCTCCCTCATGGAGAATTTTGGAATACAAAGTTGATTACCCTTAAACAATAATCCTTCCTAGATCATGTATTTTGTCCATTGGCTTCTGTCCTTGAGAATTGGATTCTCAGCTGCTCCATATGCCTCTTTAAAATCTGGATCATCTCTGTACATGTCCCTAAGATCATCAAAACCCAGTGTTTTGACTCTGAACTCCTGCAACAACAAACATTTCCTGCTCAAAGCATCAACAACTTTGTTAGCAGTTCCAAAAATATGCTTAATTACAAAAGTAAAGTTCTGCATGTATTCAACCCATTTAACATGTCTTTGATTCAACTTCTTCTGTCGAGTCACAAATTGCAAAGCATGATTGTCACTGTATAAGACAAACTCCTTCAGGATTAAGTAATGTCTCCATTTCTTCAATGCCTGAATAATAGAATAGAACTCCTTGTCATACGTGGAGTATTTCACTTTTGCTTCATTCAACTTATCGCTGAAGTATGCTATCGGCCTATCTTCTTGACTCAAGACTGCCCCTATTGCAGATCCACTTGCATCACATTTTACTTGAAATGTCTTTTTAAAATCAGGCAACACCAAAATTGTTTGTTCCATGATTTTCTTCTTCAACAATTGAAGCTTTTCTCAGCCTCTTCTGTCTAGTGAAAAGACTTGTGTCTCTTCTTCATTATGCCCATCATTGGTGCACTAATTCCACTGAAATTCCTAATGAACTTCCGGTAGAAACTTGCCAATCCATGAAAACTTCGAACCTCAAATATACTCTTCGGTGATGGCCAATTCTTAATTACCTCCACCTTATCTGGATCCATCCTCAACTTATCTGCAGAAATAAAAAACCCCAAATAAATGAGCCCTGTCTTCATGAATGAGGATTTCTTCATATTTATCAGCAGCTTCTCTTGCTGTAATCTCTGCATCACTATATCCAAATGTTTCAGATGCTCTGCCTCTGTTTTACTGAAAATCAGTATGTCATCCAGATACACAATGACAAATTTTCCGATGAAATCCTTCAGGACTTCGTTCATCAACCTCATGAAAGTACTTGGCGTGTTCGTTGAGCCAAACGACATAACAAGCCATTCATACAACCCTTCGTTAGTCTTGAAGGCTATTTTCCATTCATCACCTTCTCTCATACGAATCTGGTGATATCCACTTTTCAAATCAATCTTCGAAATAAAATTTGCTCCACTTAAGCAATCCATCAGATCATCCATTCTTGGCAATGGAAATCTGTACCTGATGGTTATCTTGTTGATTTCTCTCGAGTCAATACACATCCTCCAGCCTCCGTCTTTCTTCGGACTGAGCACTGTCGGAACAACACACAGACTCAAACTTTCTCTAATCAACCCCTTGTCCATCAAATCCTGGACCTGTCTTTTGACTTCTTCATTCTCCTACAACGTCAACCTGTACACTGATTTATTTGGTGAACTAGCTCCAGGTATGAGATCAATATGATGACTCACACTTCTGATCGATGGTAACGAACGAGGTAGTTTGTCCACTACTATGTCAACAAACTCTTCCAACAGTTTCTGAACCTCTTCCGGTAAATCATCTACCCTTGTACTGGTTAAAAAAAAATTTAGGCTTCCTGACCACAATGAATTGTGGTTCCTCCTTCTTCTTAACCTCTGTAAGAAGATCCTTCCCACTCATGAGAAGTACAGCGTTGCTTACTTCAGGTTTCACCTCCTTGTATTTGATTGGAAGCAACATGTGAGTTCTCCCATTCTTCTCTAGGGTGTATGTGTTCTTCCTCCCATCATGAATCACATTCCTGTCATATTGCCACGGTCTACCCAGCAAAAGATGACAAACATCCATGGGAATAACATCACAGAGTATTTCATCTTTATACCCTCCTATCTTAAACTCAACTAAACATTGTTTAGTGACATTTACCTGATGTCCTTTTTGTAGCCATGAAACTCTATATGGACTTGGATGTTCAATTGTCTCCAACTCCAACTTTTCTACCATCTCTATAGAAATGAGATTATCTGTGCTATCACTGTCCACAATGACCTTGCATACCCTGTCCTTGGTTTTGCAAGTAGTCCGAAAAAGACTGTTTCTTTGCACTGGATTCTCCACCTCCTTCTTTGGTGTTAAGAGAAATTTTCGCATCATCAACGATCTTCTGCCTTCAGCATCCTCTGCCTCAACATTCTGCCTCTGTGCTTCAACAATGTGAGTTTCACCACCTTCTTTCTTCTTATCTAGACATTCATAAGACTTGTGTCCATTCTTTCCACATGTGAAGCATTTCACCACTCCACCTCTGCCTCTTCCTCTACCTCTGGTACGAGGAAAAATGTTTCCATCAACATACTGACCTTTCTGTTCGGTATATTGTCCTCTCTGTGAGCTTCCACCTCTCTTAGTTTGAGTCTGAGGTTTCTTCCAGTCTTCTTTTGGTTTCTGGTTCCTATCCTGGGCAACTGATTTGCCTCTAGGCTGACTTTTGCCTCAGCCTCTTTGACCTTGTTTTCGGCTCAGCTTCTCTTCAGCTTTTAGAGCCATCTGATAAGCATCTTCCACCGTTCGGATGGTCATCATGCTCATCTCATCCTGAATGTCATATCTCAGACCATTCATGTATCTAGCAACCTTTTCATCATCACTTTCACGATGACCTGCCCTGATGTTCAGCCTGTAGAATTCTTCAGTGTATTCCTTCACTGTCATCAACTTCTGTCTCAAATTCTGCATTCTCTGAAACAGAGTAATTTGGTAATCCTTGGGAATGAATTTTGCCTTCATCTTTGCGATCATCCTATCCCAAATCTTGATCTTCTACTTGCCTTTGCAGTGTTTGTCAGCATGTAGCTCATCCCACCACAATGTTGCATGTCCTTTCAATCTTGTGACAACATGTTTGACCTTTTTGTCTTCCTCGACATCTTCATAGTCAAAATATGTGTCTAGAGCTCTAATCCACTCTAGAAGCTCTTAAGCATCCATTTTTCCCTCGTATACTGGAATGCCCATTTTTTCCTTAGCACCCATTCTTGCAACAACCCTAATTAGGCGTTCGTTTGCTGCATCCTCTGCTGTGACTTCTTCTCCTTCATGTCCAGCTTCATTTTCACTTTCGGAATCACTGACATCTCCAACACCAGCTGTGCACCTCTGTGTTGTCTCCATGTCTTCGAGTCTGGCGCGTATGTCACGCATCTCTCTTTCCATGGCTGGATTTGGCACCTGTCTACCCTTTCCTCTTAGCATTTCCCTATCTTCTGGCGGATCGGGTTTTTTCCTGTCCCTTCTTCTCGGCAGCATGGATGAATTTCCTTTCTCGCTTTCCTTGTCTGAAATATACAAACAGAGCCAGGATCTGATACCAAAACTGATGTAGACCTATCGACCCTCAGGCCGAGATCCGCTCACAGGATTGTTCTTTATGCCCTTGCGCCGAATTGGCTCTTTCGAATTCCCTGTTGGAATCTCCTTTCAATTTGATCCACAGGTCCTTTTCGCAGCTCGCAATCTCGTGAGTTCATGATTCGTGACTCCCGACTCTTCCTTCTCAAATCTGTGATATCTAAAATCACAAAATGGCTATAGCTCTTACTCTGTCAGCGCCTTCCTCACGCAACCGTCGGTTAGGCTTATTGTTGGCTCCCCTCACCTCTCACGCCTTCGCGAGTTCAAAGGTCAAACCCTCGTGCTCTCTCTTCACGAATTCCCGATATATGAGAGTCAACAGAGTGTTGACACCTTCCACAAGGTGATGTGTGTCCACCCATCAAATCGCGCGGGCCCCCACCTTGAGATTCCACTACGTGTCCACACTCGTGCCTCGACTCCCGGCACTTCGCGACTTCTGCAATCGAAAATAACTCCTTTCAACCCCCAAACCCCCGAACACGCAAAATGTGATGGGGTTCTTGATCCAACGGTCCTCCCGTTCTCTGGATCCAACGACTATCTTCTCTCCTCGCGAGTTCGCCACTCGCGACTTGGAACACTCAAGTTCTGGATTCTCACCTTGCGAACCTCCAAGTTCGCGAGATCCTCCGATCTCTGTCACCTGTCCTCCTCCGATGGACGACTTATATTCTTTCGTGACTTCGCTACTCACCGCTTTGGGACTTTCGGGATGAAAGTCTCGACCCCTTACCCTCCGATATGCTGAAATGGAAAAATTTCGACACGTCTTCTACGTGGGTCCCACGATGGAACTTCCCTCCTTTTTGGAGTTCGGACTTCGCGACTTCACGAATCCTGATACTATGCTCTCAGTTCTCCGACTCACGAAACCCTGAAATGGTCAACAAAGGTCTAACCTCCGTTTCAACGATCATGCCACCTGTCCACTCTCAGATGGACAGTCCTGATTTTCTTCGCAGCTTCGCCACTCACGAAGTTGAAAAACTTCTCTTTCTGACCTCCGATGTCTGAACCCCCGATACGGGTGATCTCGTGACATGTGCCCTCCTTCTAACAGATGGCTTAGATTCTTTCGCGGTGTCGTGACTTCGCCTTTCGCGACCTCATGAGTCTTGATGCCAAGACTTCGATTCTTCAACCCACGAAACCCCGAGATGCGAATAAGCGAGTGATCTGACGGCCCCTGTTGGCTCAGATCCTACGGCTCTATTCTTCCCTAATCTTAAACAAAGAAACACACTCACCGTAAACCTCCTTGCTCCTCTGCAAGATCTGACGGTTCTTAGGACTTCGTGAATCCTCCACGGAGGATTCCGACTGTCAAAATTCTCCTTGACGATTCCTGCGAAATGAACAAAGTGTTCCCTTACGGAACTTGTCCTCCTACAAAACAACTTCGTTGCGCCTCCTTTCGAAAATTCAAGGCACTAACTCTTCTGAGATTTTACTACAACCTAGAGTCTTCAAGAAGACTCCTGCACGCACCCCTTGCAACAATTTTTCAAATACTTCCAAGTATTTGAACCTCTTTGACTCTGCACACTACCTGCGATAGCAGTCTTTCAATAGTTTCGCTCAAGTTGCAAACACTGAGACTTCACTCAGCCTGCGCACACTTTGCACGGCTCCTGTGCTTAACTGGCACTTCTGCAAGGATGAGAATAATGTTATCTCTTCTGAGCTTTCAGAGATGAAACTTTGGACTCTTGTCAACGCACGCCTTGCAGACAACTTCACTGCACTCCTTGCAGGAAAACTCTTGCTTAGACAGAGAAACAATTGAAAATCACTCCTTACTCTCCCTCTCTTTAGATTTCAGACATTTAACATGAAATCATACATTCACGCATCAAAGCAAATGCATAACAGAGAGTAAACAAGCATGAGCATAACATTCAATCATGTATACACAGAAAGTATTTGAACGCCATGATTCTGTGTCAAACTTCATATATTAATATCAGAACTTCTGTACATGGGGTCTTCTACACAACTCTCTACTTCTTCTCTCCTATGCTCTCTTGATTGATTATGTTGCTTATGTTACAATGATACAAGTGAGGGTGTCTATATCTGTTCTCCCTCCGACTCCTAAAACTGTCTAATCTAAGAATTCAAAGCTACCTACTTACATTTACTAATATAAATGCCTCTTAGTCCTTTAGACGAGAGCGGGACGCTCAAGGTCTGATTACAATCAAGAAGTATGCTTTTTCCTTAATTGTTTCATTTACGTTTGGCATATCGAACTTCAAACATTTCATCATGTGCCAAAATGCGTTGGCGCTTGTCCCACGCTCACTTGATGTTGGCGATGCTCTTGCATCATCTTTGTTTTTAGAGATCTTGATAGTATATCTTCCAACTTGTTATTACTTCCCTTCTTATACTCAATGATGAGGTAAAAGTTGAGACAAAAAATCCCATCCATTTTCAATGTTTTGATTGTTGAAGATTACCTTAGGTTTGCAAATATTATATTGGCTATTGATTAGTGTGGATAATGGTCTCATTTCCTATTATCTTGTGCCATAATATACACCTCTTTGTCATATGTGAGGTGGTTCAACATTACTCCATGAAATGTTTTTGAATACTAGCAAACAGAGTAACCTCCTTTCATGAGGACTACTCTCATAGCATATCCACTTACATTTGTATCCAATTAAAGAGGCTTTTACAAATTGGGAAATGTGAGAAATGTTGCTTGACTAATCTTTCATTTTAGTCCTTAAATATCCTAATGTTAATTCTTTCCTCACTAGAAACTCTTTGTCATTGGTTGTTATGGCATGGATTGGTGCAATCATAGTTGGAAATGATGTCATGAACTTCTAAAGGTACTATGTTACTTGGAAAAAATTCTTAACTTCAGTGCTAATGATAGAAGTTGGCCATTTTTATGATGGCCTCCATCTTTTTTGGGTCAACCTAAAGCTTCCCTCCACCAATCACATACCCCAAGAACATTAGATATTACCAAGCAAACTCACACTTCTCAAGGTTTTCCAATAGTTGATGCTTTCTTATGGTCTTTAACACCTTCATCACATGTGATATATGCTCTTCTCAAGTATAGATAAATATTAATTTATCATCAGAGTGAACTATTACAAATAAATCTATAAAGGGACACCATACATCATTCATAAATCACATAAATATAATTAGTGCATTACATAAATTAAAAGGAATTGCCAACCACTCATATATACCTTACCTCATCTTGAAGGCAATGTTCCAGGTGTCTTCTTCTTTGAATCACACTTGGTCATATCCCAATTTTAGATCTACTTTGGTGAAGTTCTTGGCATGTTTTAGTTGATCCAACAAATCATCAGTCCTAGCCAAAGGGTACCAGTTATTGAGGGAAATATTATTTAGAGCTATGTAGTCAATACACATCTCCCAAGTCCCATATTTCTTGAGAAATATTATGATAAGTGACCTATGAGGTGAGGCTCTTGGTCATATGATCCATATGGATTTCGGTGGCCTCCCACCTATTCCAACTGGCTCATTTTGGCAGTTTTCTAGTTTGGTAGATTTTTCCTAGTTTTCAGGTCTTTGACTTCTGGGGCCATTTGGAGAAATAAACAATGTTTTTAGGGTTGGACATAGTTATACTGTAGTTAAATTTAGATTCTAAAGGAAACATGTGTATTCCTAGGATATACCTTTCCAATGGGATATCGTGCGCCTAAAATGGAGATCGTATGCAAAAGTTACGACCCCAAGAAGTTGATTTACTAACTTACCCCAACAGGGCCCCTAGGATTAGGTTTTTGGATGCCTAGGGTTTTTTACATTCCTGTTTATTGTAAAAATTCCTTTAGAGCCTCATTGTACTCATATTCTTGTGAATGAGCGCAACTGTCACATCTCTTCTCAGAGATAAGCTGCCACCATTCTAGCAAGCTTGTTTTTCACTGCATTTTACAGTTTCAACTTATTTCCTTATTGAATAGAAACCAATTTTACTGTATATCGGTTATTTTGTGTTAAGAATATTTTAATAATAATCTGTATTCATTTCATTCTGCTCACAAAATTTGGATCATTGGTATCAAAGTGATCTTCTCCTTGCCGTTCTTAATGCATGTCCCTTATGAGGTTGAGGTACAAAGAATTGGGTCTCGAGCTTGTTTCTCTTGAGGACAAAATCTCTCACATGCCCAAGCAACCTATCATGGTGGGAGAAAAGAAAAACGACGGGACAGGAGATCCTTTCAAAATATTTCTCAAGGAATCCCTCACACAACAAAGGAACGAGATGATGGATAGTTTTGCGCAAATCCTTCGGTGACTACCAATAGGTGACACATCTTCCTCAAATGGAGGCATCGCCCCTTCAAGGTACAAATCAACTTTGATATTCCTATATTTTAAGGTCATATAGATGCAAATGTTGTAGACAAATGGTTGAATCCGCTAGAAGGGTATTTCTCTATCCATAACTTCTCGAATAGAGAAAAGATTACTTTTGCGCTCCTCAAAGTCGTTCCTCGTGTCAAAGATTGGTGGTAAACTTTCTGTGAGAAAAAGGAAACTGAGGAACCCTCATCATTTACAATCGCGGTCACCTGGGAGTCCTTTAGGGATGTTATTAAGGAGAAATACTACCCTATCGAAAGTTATGACAACCTGTACACAAAATGGACCACACTGCGGCAGGAAAGAGACTAAGCAGTGCCCGAGTTCACAAATATCTTCCATACCTTGCGCACCAAGATGGGTATCAAATATTATGAGCAACATATAGTGCTCAAGTATCGTGATGGTCTGCATAGATACATCCAGGCTGAAATGGAGTTTCTGGACATCTCATCCTTGGGCGTGGCCTACCGATATGCCATCAAAATCGAGCAGAAGCTCAAACAAAAGATGTGGAAATTCAGGCCTGGGAACCCCTCACAGCAAAATCCAGGAAAGGGCGGACCCAACTCACAGAAAAAAGGATAGAGCAAAGATGGACAGCCTCAGGACTGTTATCACACAGTTTGTATTTTAGGTCACAGGCTACATGATAGTGGACAAACTGGCGTAACAGGAACCTTCCCCACTCACTGTCACCTTTATGGGGGGGTTCTTTCTGTTTAGGGAGGTTAGCCCAGGGGAGACGTCCCCGGTAACCTGGGGTTTGAAGAGGCAAAGAATAAAAGGTCAAGAGTTAAGGTTTTCCCTCCTCACAGGTTACCACCAGTATCAGATGATCCGGCTAATCAACCAATAAATAAGTGAAGTCCCTATTGAGAACACCTGCCCGGAACAAGACAATAACAACACTATATGTATATTTGCAGGTTATAATTCAAAGGGTTAATACTTCTTATATATCTGATTTCATTTAACAAGCAATATAATAGACAAAATGAGGTCAACGTTCTGCTAAATAGCCTATGCAAGATTACCAATTCATCAATGTCTATAATAATGACCAAGCCAACAATATTTTCAATCAACAATAGCTCAATAAATGCTTGATGTCATCATTAATTGCTTAATTACTAATTATAAGGCTTGTTGCGTCAAGTATGACGTCAGCCCAGGTTAGTAGTGTTAGGGTTAGTTAGGGTTTCAAGAGTAAAGTTTTTAAAAGATGATTTTGCACACTACAAGCTCAACGTTGTAAATCTAACCAGTGCCTTAGGGTGAAATGGAGTCAAAAGTAAGGGAAAAAGATCTCGGGAGGACTTACATTTAAAGACTAGAGGGTAGGGTTCAAAGGTGCTGCAATGGCAGGGCCCTAGAATCAAAACCCTAAGGGAAGGAGGCTCACTCCGGTGTTGCTTAAGCAAGGCCTCGTGCTCCTTCCTCTTTCTCTAAATACACTTGGCAAAACGGCTAGCTTCAAAGTACAGATTTAAGGGAGAAAGTGTTGCAAGGGCAAGGCTTTCAAACCCTAGAAGGTTAAAACCCTAGGTGTAGATTCAACTAGGCCTAGGATGTATCCTCTTTTCAACCTATAACTTTAAGTCTAACTCAGAAAAAGGGAGAAAAGTGTAGCAACGGCTAGGCCATGTCTTCCTTTATCAATGGCTAAAACTATTTCTCAAACATGGGGACATATAGCAATGACCTACTAGTGTGCTTGCTACCTAGGGTTTCAAGATTCAACAATATAATAGCAAAATGTAAGAAATTAAGCCTACAACCATTCACTTA
>ML794720.1:0-15966 GCA_009831015.1 Picea engelmannii | reverse complement strand
ATGGGCTCATCAGTCCTTGGGATCATAGCAATGTCAATCATATTTCATCATTAAATTTATCAAATACATGCATAAAACCCCTAGCATATCCTCTAATAGCTCAAAGACATTACATTGATCTACTATACAAAGTTGAAGAAATATATAGAACAACCTATTGGGCTAGTATCCATAAGAAGAGGAAAGTTTCCACAGAAGATTATTCAAGCCATGTTCATGAAGTGGTATGGTCTAAGGATGCCCAGTCATAGTGAAGACCAGGGGTAGGTATTGTCCGTGGGTGCCTTTGTAGGAGTTGAGCTATACCCGTCATGGATGCACTTTTTCCAAGCCCCTTTATTGCCTTTATCTTTATTTATTGCTTTTTCTTTCTTTTTACTTCAAGGTCTAACCAGAGGACACTGCCTTGGCGTGGTGACTAGAGATGACAGTGTTACCCACTGGTATTTTCATAGAAATGATAAGGCTGGCTCATGATGAGACCCCCTTTCCCTTGGCCATGCAACCAAAGGTCATTGCCCTGGCGTGGTAACCAGATAATGGCAATGTCATACCGCTAGATACCTATGAACATAATGGGTCGGCTCGTGATGAGACCTCCCATCCTCTTGGTTAGGTCTTGTTTTATTATTTTTCTTTGGGTCCCTTTTGTTTCTTATCGAGAGGCCTTTTATTGCCTTCTCGAGGATCCCTGGGCGAGGCATCTCTAGGTTTTATTTCCTATGGATTTTATCTCTTACCAGCTACTTTTACCCCCTTGGCCTTTAGCCCCTTCTTCCCACAGGACAAAGTGTAACCCCTCAAATAGGTCATCCTAATGCCCAGACTAGGGGAATGGGATGGATGTATGGGAGATAAGATGTAAAATGATTGTATGGCGGGAGTGGACAATGCCTCTTCAAATCCCCCCTGGTGGCTAACCAAAACCCATGGACACAAGCTTGCTAGGGCACCCCGTTAATCCCCCCAACAATGGTCAAGTGGGTTAGTGTAAGATCCAAGAAGTCGTCAGAAATGTAAGGAACATGATGCATATATAAGAAAGTTATAATGATCAAACATGACACATACCATGATACCTGGACCAATTACCTCATGGAGCAAGAGTCTTCTCTGATGCAAGTCCAAGCCGATGGTGATGGATGTTGTTGCTGTTGATAGGACAAATCTGGCGAAGAAGAACAAGGATGGGCCCTCCAAGGCCATGCTCAGGTCAATCCTGCTCTCGGTACTCCATGTCTAGGACCTGTGGGCCTCGAGACATGATCTCCTAGTTATCCCTAGAAATCGGGGATAACAAGGACAACCATTCCAAGCCGCAAGCAAATAAGGACATAAGAAAGACAAATAAATATATTGAGAAGGGGTGGGACTTCCATAAGAGCCCCTAGCATAACATTGTTGATTTCCGCTCAAAGCAGTCGCTGGTGGCTGAGGTGAAAGCCTCTGAATTAGATGTGGGTTCTGACTCTGAGTCAGAACTAGAAAGGGGGAGACAGATCATTAATGCAGAACCCAGTGCTACCATTGCAATCACCAAGCTCCAGCCCGATGAATCAGATGAGCCAGAGGAAGGAGAGCACCTTTTTCATTCACAGATGTGGGTGAAGGGTACACCGCTGCACTTCATCGTTGATAGTCATATCCAGAATAACCTCATATTAGTAGAGGTTTTCAAGTGACTCACCCTGCCAATAATGTCGCACCCACATCTCTACACCATCGGATGGCTCCGCCAAGGAAGAGATATCCATGTCAACCAACAATGTCACCTGTCATACAGAATCAAGCCCTTCAAAGATGAGGTATTGTGTGATGTTGGCCCTCTCGAAGTTTGTAATTTTATTTTGGGCCAATCATATTTATGGAAACATCATGTTGTATATGATTCTAGGCCTTGCAGTGTTATTATTACTTTGAACAAGAAATTGTACAGGATACCCGAGGCAGTCCCACCTAGTGTTATTTCCTTGATCTCTACCAAGAAATGCAGGAAGGTCATCTCTTAGACAGAGAAGTTTTTCTTCTTCGTGATTCTCTCTCAGAATAAGTGAAAGATCACATCCACATCTAGGGCCTTCGCGGTCAACCTCTCCATACAACATAAGCAAGTGGATAAGGTCATGGAAGAATACTTAGATATCTTCTCCTCACCTACTGGGGTACCTTTGCACTGTCAGGTCAAGCATCCCATCTATCTAACCCCTGATGCACTACTGCCCAATGGGCCAGTCTACCCCTTCTCTCTGTTATAGAATGAGGATATTGAGTGACAGATCCAAGAACTGCTCCACAAGGGGCACATATATCCCAACTCATCGCCCAATAGTGTTGATACATAAGAAATATGGAACTTGGTGACTCTGCATTGATTACCGGGCCCTGAATAAAATCACAATAAGAAACTGGTACCTGATTCCCAAAATCAACGACCTCCTTGATAAACTCACGGGGGCCAAATACTTCAGTAAGATTGATCTGAATTTTGGCTACCACTAGGTCCCGATAGAATAGACAGGTGTATGGAAGACCGCCTTCAATTCAAAGGAAGATATTTTTGAATGGTTGGTCATGCCCTTTGGTTTGACAAATGCTCCAACCACTTTCATGAGGATGGTGGATGATATCCCATGACCATTCACCAATAATTTTGTATTGGTGTATCTGGATGACATCCTCATTTACAACAAGACTTGGGAATAACACTTGCACAATATTCAACAGGTTCTGCACACCCTGCGACAGCACAAGCTATACGCCAACTTGGAGAAATGCTCCTTCGGCATGGACAAGGTCCATTACCTGGGATACATCATTGATCAACATGACGTACATGTGGATCCAGCCAAGATCCAAGTCATCCATGACTGGCCAACCCCAACCACACTCACTAAGCTTCAGAGCTTCTTGGGCCTTTCCAATTTCTACTGCAGGTTCATGTTGGGATTCTCGCATATTGCATGGGCCCTCAGCCAAGTAACCAAAGGTGGTGGTAAGGTGAAATTTGTGTGGAACTGGGCCCAAAAACAAGTGTTCGATGATTTGAAGAAGCGCTTGTGCTCAACCCCAGTACTTTCATTACTAGACCTACAACATCCCTTTCAGATTGAGACAGATGCTTCAGATTATGTTGTGGGTGTCATTCTCACTCAACACATCCACCCCATGTCCTATCATAGTGAGACACTATCAAATGTTGTCAGTAAGTACCCTAATTAAGACAAACAAATATACTCCATTGTGAAATCTTGCCGCTAGTGGAGACATTACATTCTTGGGAAGGAGACAATCATCCACACTGATCATAAGCCACTACAGTTCATTCAGACACAAGGAAAATTGTAGAATGAATGCCATCAGAAGTGGTCCTCATACTTGCAACAATTCCACTTCAACATCAAGCATAAAAAGGAAGCACCAACCGATTCATTGATTTCCTCATCAGACTGTCAGTCCCGACACTCACCATGTTGCTAGACTCTTGTAGCCATGAGACCTCTGTATGACCCAAACTCTATGAGACAGACCTAGACTTCGCCACCACCTACCAAATGTTGGGCGCAAACATAGTTGTTGCTAATTTCCATATTCAAGATGGGTTGTTGTTTTGTTTGGGCCATATCTGTGCTCCATCAAGTGAGCGAGTGAAGCTAATCTGAGAATCCCACTACATTCGGGTGGTGGGACACTTCGACATCGAAATGATAGTGGAAATGTTGCAGAAACATTTCTACTAGTTGAAACTTCGACATGACGTCAACAAGTATATCAGTTCCTACATTGCATGCGTTATTGCAAAACCGACCACTAAGAAATAGGGCATGTACACCCCTCTTCCTACTCTTGACAGGCCATGGGAGTGCATCTCAATGGACTACATGTTGGGCCTCCCATCCACCAAGAGGGGAAATGACTGTGTTTTTGTGGTTGTTGATCGTTTTTCTAAGATGGAGATTATGGCTGCCTGCAAGAAGAGCATCACAACAGAGGCCACTACCAAGCTCTTCTTTGAATGAGTCTGGGTACATTTTGGAATCCCACAAACCATTTTCTCAAATCGGGATAATCGGTTTCTCAGCACATTCTGGTTGAGCCTCTGGTCACTGCTAGACACCCAGCTCACCAAATCCACAACCTTCCACCCCCAGACAAATGGCCAAACTAAGGTCGTAAATCGAATGATCGTGCATATCTTGCGCATGTACAATTCTAAGCACCCTCACACATGGGATGATATTCTTCCCTATGTTCAACATAGCTACAACCGAGCCCTGCATAGCTCAACTGACCACAACCCCTTTCAAGTGGGGTTGGGATTCAAACCATTGGGTCTCATAGATGTTTCACTACCCCTTTGGTCGCCTCGGTCGACTCATATCATGCTCCAACTGAAGCTGGCAAAGCCACCCGATTCATTGAGCGAATCCAACACATTCTCCAATAGGTTCAGTATATCTTACAAAAGTCCAATGCCAAGTACAAGAAGCACCATGATCAACACCGGGTGCCACATAAGTTTTAGGTGGGCGACAAAGTTTAGTTGCACTTGCAGAAATAACACCTTACTGGGCCCCATCGAAAGCTTATCCCACTCTGTTATGGGTCGTACACCATCACCAAGGTCGTGGGTGATAATTCTTTTGAGCTCAACATTCCTCATTTTCTTGGTCTACACCCAATGTTCAACGTGGATCTCCTTCGACCTTATTTCCCACCATTATTGGACACCTCAAAGATAGCATAACAATTGACACCAATAGAGATCAACCCCGACTGCATACAACGAGAATCCAGTGATCATATTGTGGACACACATGTCAAGGGAACTTGCCAACAAAGGATACATCTTTATCGAGTTGTCAAAGAAGGGCAACTCCTGCACCAAGGCAAGTGGCTCACCCAAGGCCAAATTAAACCAAAATTTTATCATCTGATGGGGGCACTCAACACAATGGAGATCATTTCTTCTTAAGAGGAGAGGATTGATCCATATGGATTTCGGTGGCCTCCCACCTATTCCAACTGGCTCATTTTGGCAATTTTCCAGTTTGGCAGTTTTTTCCTAGTTTTCGGGTGCCTGACTTCTAGGGCCGTTTTGAGGCCCTAAACAACATTTTTAAGGCTTTCTACAATCAAAATGAATACAAAGCTATATTATGAATGAAACATGTGTATTCCTCGGATAGACCTTTCCAACGGGCTATCGTGCACCTAAACCGAAGATCGTATGCAAAAGTTACAACCCCGGGAAGTTGATGTAGTAACTTACCCCAACTAAGCCCACATGACTTTTGACGCTTCATCTCCTAGGGTTAGGTTTTTGGATGTCTATCATTTTCGACATTCCTGTTTATTGTAAAAATTCCTTGAGATCCTCATTGTACTCATCTTCTTGTGAATGAGTGTAACCATCACATCTCTACTCAGAGATAAGGCGCCACCATTCTAGCAAGCTTGTTTTCCACTGCATTTTACAGTTTCAACTTATTTCCTTATTGAATAGAAACCAATTTGACTATATATATGTTATTCTGTGTTAAGCATGTTTTTAATAATAATCCATATTCATTTCGTTCTACTCATAAAATCTGAATCATCATATGACTCCCTACTCCAATGATTGGTGTAGTTGTTTATTCACTTCATATGCTTTGAGTATGGACTATATATATATATATATATATATATATCCTATATTTGGCAATGGAGAGTCATGCAACAAGTTTATATCATGGTGCACTTCCTTCTTAGGAGGAAGCCCTTTAAGCTCTTGGAACACTTCTTTGTATGCCTACAAAAGTTTATCTATCTAGTATTTTTACTCTTTAGTACATCCCTCTAAGATATCTTTACTTTTATCGATTCATCTCCTTGTTGATTTTGTCTCAAGAACTATAATACAAACTTACTACCTGAGATAATCATTTTCTTGGCTTGGTTGGCACTTTCTAGGGAGATATTTGATTTATCTTTGCATGCATTGATGATGAAGGATTTTCCATCTTTGACTAGGAAATATTGGTTTTCACTTCTCATGAAGATTGCGTCCCTCAAGTACATGCATGGGATTCCCAACACACACATCAAGTGCCACCACATCTACCTCCACTTCATAATTGTAATTTGCATTGATGGAAAATATGATCTTTCAATACATAGTACCTCTAAACGATATATCCTTATTTACCCATCCAAGTGGTTATGGGTGAGGATGGTCAGGTACATTCAATCCAAGATTTCTCACCATATCCTCTGCTATGAGGAACCAAAGTCAAGCAAATAATCCACCTTTGTATTCTTGACTTCGATGTTAATATGGAAGAGTTTGGTCATCTCTTTCTCTTCTTTTTGATGGATGTTACTCATGTTCACCTCCCATTACATTGTAGTGCAAACAATCTTCTTGTCTACATATGAGCTACTCTCTATTTGGTTCCCCAACTCCACACTTAATATGATCTTCTTTTTGGAATCCTTCTTGTGAATCTTTCAATTCGAATTAGGATGTATTCCAACACTTTTCTATTGTTTGGGAATCAATGTTGGAGTGGTTACAATGGTTGTTTGGATCCTTGTACTAGTATGTAATGGTGTCAAGGTTCTTTCCCTTTCCTTTCCACTTCTTCTTTCCCTCCTTAGATGTGCCTTGTAGATATGTTTTCTTGGAATCACTTGCTTTCCTTTTTTTCTTGTCCACCTCTAGATACTTTGCTTGCACACAAGATTCATCATTGGTTATAGGTTTAGAGAGCATCAATTTCCTACCTAAATGATTGTGTAGACCACCCAAATACTTGAGGACTACATTTGAGTTCTTGAGATATATTCCCAATTGAATGGCTTGTTTCTAAACTTGGTAGTGTACTCTTGCACACTCTACCCTTGTTTATGTCAATAGAAATAAAAATAAATCCACTATACCTTTTCATACCTGATAAGGTAAAAACAACACACAATGAGAGTTTTAAACACCTCCTATTTAGTCATTGGTGGATCGCCCTCTAGTCTACATGTATTTGTATAAATTTTCCACATAGTTTTGGTGTAACCTTCTAGTTTCAATTGAGAAAATGATATATTTCTCCCTTCTCCTATGTAATGCATACTAAAGTAGATTTCTAGCTATTGCAACCATTGATTAAACTTCATAGCATTGATTTCACCTTGATAGGGCTTGATGTCCACTTTTGAGTCTACTTCAAAGAGAGGTTAGGAAGATGTAACACTGGGACCCAAATTCTCTTTTTTTGTTTGTCCTTTATCTTAAGGTTTCCTGATAGAGCCAATGTCCTCATTATAGTTGTTGAGCTCCTCAAAATGTCCAAACTCAATCTCTAGAGTTTACATTGAAATTTCCATACTTAAAGAAATTTTGGAGAAATATGCTTATAGTGTTGCAAATATCTCCTAAGAATCATCCTTTAGGATGCCACTGTACTCATCCATCATGACCAGGGTTCGAGTCTACTTTTTTTATGTCGATATCTAAATATTGCAATATTTCCTAAAACCCCAAAGAACATTGCCTTGATACCAATATAATATGTAAACCGTCTTGGATAGTCCATTGGATAGTTTGTCAAACTCACAATAGAACTTGAAATTCTATTGCAAAAACAATGAGGATATACTCTATTACGTAGAATATACTTATGATTAATATGTAATATTATAGGCATATTGTGTTTGATATGAACACTAACTAATAAAAATGAGAGAAAAGTTATATTAATAAAAATGTGCACACAATCAACATAATGAACACTAGTTGTATCCCTTGGAAACTCGATGTGGGAAAAATCAACAAGAAAATGAGGCTTGTACCATTCTCTTTTATTCTCAAAATTATAATGCAAGATGCAAAGAAATATTAATTCAATATGGAGTACAATAGACACTATGGCCTGCTACAAGTTGTTACATGATTGAATTCTTCCTCTATTATATTTTAATATCACACTCCTTTGCTTTGCTCAGCTATGGGACAACAAGTCATTACATTAGGAGCGTGACCCATCTTTTCTCTTGCAGCTTGATTGTTAACATGTCATGATAACAGTCTAGGATTAAGGTTAGGTTTTTTGAATGCTCCAAATCCTGATTAGGGTTAGGGTTTTAGACTCTCTAGAATCTTCTTAAAAGTCTACACATGACTAACTCCAAATGTGTGAGTAATAATAGTTGATGTGGAATCCACTTGGTACTACAATGGTCAAAGCATAAGTAAACTTGCTTGAGGCATAACTCTCTCAAACAGACTTCATTTGAGGTGCCCTTGGACCATTAGAAAAATCTCAATGAAAATAATAATGTCAATGTGCTGCAATATTTGTTTGCAAATCTTTGACCCAAAAAATGGCCATTTAAGGCCCAAAAAAAAATCTAGAACTTTCAGGGATCGAAACCACTAAAACATAATATGCCCCTAAAATGGTCCCAACAAGGCCATGGATATGATATGTTACCCTAGAAAGGATCAACGTAGTTGATAATTATGTAGTGATCCATCTTGAATCATATCCATAAATAGATTGATGAAAAATCATACAATTTGAAGAGGGTTGAATGGTTATGCAATTTCGACACCCAATATAGGAGGAGCATGTTTGAATAATGTAAAGGGAAAATTAATGAATATGTGTAGGAACATGGTGCACATGGAGGTGACGCCAAAAGGGAGTGCATGTGGGAACCTGAATATGGGAGTGCACAATTTTGAGGTGTTGAGAACTTGTACATGACAATGGGAAAGGACACAAGTGGAATTTTGGGAGAGGTTAATGAAGTGCATAAATTTTATGAGAAGGGAGTCAAATCACGTTAAATATAACATTGCACATGAACATTAAAATAAAGAAAGTTGGAACAAAAGATCAACAAACATGCAAAACTGAAAAAGAAAAGGAAAAATAGGAAAAAAAAACATGATATATAGAATGCGAAGATATGAAAAATCAAATAGTTAAAGATATAGGAAAAGAAGGTGATAAGAGGAGATAAGAGCTAATCCAACAAAGAGAGAGGAAGTGCATGAGATATCTTAAACAACACAAATATTTACCACTAGTTGTTGTAATATATTAATGAACTCTGATGGTCATGTTTAATTGTATATCATGTGTTTTGTAAATTGTTTAATGTTAGTTTATAGAACAAAGTACTTGTAGGCAGCTATGTAAAAATGAGGAAGTTTGTGGATATCACATGTATCATCAAAACATTCTTTGTCATTGATTCCATGGGGTATGTTTTCTTGGAAAGTTCAATTTTGATTCATATTTTGTACTTTCTTAAGATGCGTTCCACTTAACACATTATAGAAAGTATACCTCAGTATAAGTATTTAGCCCATACTAGAAAGTATAACTTAGTATAAATAGGTGAATGTTAAAATCTTGAGTGTTCCATGTTAGTGTATTATGAAGATGGCTCTCATTAAATTTAGTTTAATAAGTATTTTAATTTTGAGTTTTTTTTTTTAATTAATAATTTAGTTTTAAAATAATTATAATAAAGATTGAGTGGGCCTAATGGTTAAGAACATGTGTTTTCTAATAATATCAATAAAATAAAATAAAATAAAAACATTAAATTTAAATATTTAATATGAAAATAATTTCTAACTATTATAAAAATATTAAATACATTTTAATCAAAATATTATTTAAATTAAAACCTGATAGTTATTCTTCAATGCCTCCACCTTGTCAATAGTAGCAACATCCATCCCATCGGCCTGGTCCTTCAGCAACAACGGGTCTTTCTCCATGAGGAAATGAGTCCGGGTATCATGGTATGTGTCACTTTGATTCTCAAAACATTTGAATATGTGAATTTAATTATTTTTTTCTTCAAACGTGTGCTTGGACCTTATGCCTTTCCACTTGTCCACACCTGGGGGAAATGACAGGGTTTCCTAGTAATTTAGTTCTCATAGGGTTTGAGTTTCCACTGGGTGGGTTCATGAAAGGTCAATGGTCCGTTCCCACCACACTTACCACTTTTCATCTTTTTCCCTATCATCCATCCCATACATTGGTTCGAGCATTGGGTTTGCCAAGCTAGCAAAGGGTTGTACCTTGCCTTGTGTGAAGAAGAGGTTAAAGGCCCATAGGGTAAAAGTAGTTGTAAAAATAAAAAATCCAAAGAACAAAACCTTCAGATGCTTCGCCTAGGGATCCCTTAGAAAACAATAAAAGGCTTCTCAACAAGTAACAGAGGGACCCATAAAATAATAAAATCAAGACCTAGTTGGAGGATAGGGGGTATTATCACGAGCCAACCTACTAGGTCCATGAGAATGTAGCGATATGACACTACCATTCAGCTGGTCACCATGCGAGGGTAATGGCTCTTGGTGGCATACCCAAGAGAAAGGGGGTCTCATCATGAGCCAACCTTCTCATCTTCGTGAAATGCTTGTGGGTAATATTGTCACCACGCCAAGGAAATGTCCCCTAACTAGTCTCTGGAAAGAAAAAGAAATAAGATAAAAAGTATAAAAGGCATTGAATGGGATTGGAAACATTCACATCCATGACAAGGTGCAACTCACCCTCTTCAGAGGCACCCATAGGTAAGCCATACGTTCCCCTGTCATCACTGCACCCATTGCTCAAACATCCCTACACCACCTCATCCACTTACATGGCCTGGATTTGTCTTCACCCGGAAACATCTCACGTCCCATGAGAATTAGCCCAATAGGACCTCCTGACGTCCTCTCGAAACCTGGCTTGTAGAATGGCATAATGTCTTTGAGCACTTGTATGGGAAAAAGAGGTTTTATGCACATGTTTAAATAACTTGATTATTAGATGTGATTGACATTGCTATGATCCCTGTGACTTATGAGCCCATGGAGGGCATACTTGTTGTTGTTGTAGGGCCACACCCGATGGACAAGTACACACGGGGAGATGATTGGTTCGGACCTCCATAGGGATAAAATCCCACCAAATGGATGTTGAGACCCCATCCAGGGGTAAAGACAGGACATAGGTTTGCACCAAAGAGAGAGGAGGACGTTCTACCAGAGACAACCTGGCAGGCCTAGACCCAGGGGGGTCTTTCCCTCCCACTATGATGTAGGCCTTGGAAGGCCCATGATGTCACCTCTGTGACCCTTGACATCACCCAACGTTTGATTGACACTTTGGAGGCATTTATGTGCCAAGTGACATGTGTGGCTTGATCCAGGGGCCTTGGGAGGCCTAACGTTTTTCTCCTAGAGGCCAACTTTTCATTAGAGAGGCCTAATGTCCCCTTAAAAGGGAATGGCGTCACCATTTCTTCTTGATTTAGGGTTTTAATTTGTCATTTAATGTAAAAACTAGATATTACATGTAAACTGGCCATGTTGGCTTTTTTGACCTAATTCTGGTCATTGTAACTATATAAATAAGGGATTTCCCCTTTTATTATTTCATCATATTTCACTCACACAAGTGTGAGGTATGAAATTTGCACCCTAATTAGGGTTACTTGGCTGAAATTTGGTGTGCACTTCTTGAAGGAGGCTTGTTTTGGACTATTTTGGCATTTTTCTTAGTGGAAGTGTTCAACTAGGCTATTAGCTAAATGATTCTTGTTGAATGTAAGTAAAATTTCTGCAATTCTTCTTCATTTAATGGTTATAGTTATGTTTATCTTTCATTTATACTAATACTATGAAATTTCTAGCTTAATACCCTAGGAGGCTAAAACACATGTTATTGTCCTTGCCTTAATAATTTTCACCTACTAGATTATGCTACAAAAACTGATTTTATTGAAGATTTTTCTAAGGCACTTTCCATTGCAACACCCTAGCACATTTTGCTTCATGTAAGTCATCATCTACTTCATCTTTGAGCTAAAGAAGGAGGAAAACTACTAGGGCCCAGGGTTACCTACTTCCTAGTAGCCATTTCCCCCCTAGGGTTTCGGTAATTGAAGCCTTGGGCTACCAACACTTCAATTATTAACCTTCTTGTCTCTAGTTATCTCATCATCATTTGTTCCTTCAAGATTTTTCGCTGCCTTAAAGGACTTCATTTACCCTAAAAAGCACTGATCTAAGCCTTTTTTTTGAGTGATTGTCAAAAACCGCTATCAAAACCTTTACCTTGAGCTATCTACTAACTACTCCTAACCTTAGAGTAGTCTAATTTACTAACATATTTGCTGCTATTACAAAAGTAAGCTACAACCATCTATTGCAACACTAAAAGCAATTGAGAAAGTTGATTAATACATTGCCTAATGAGCTTCTGACAAATTCTAGTACTTTGTTGTTGTTGAGTAATTATTCTTGGTCATTTTGAAGCCGTTTTAAGGCATTTATTGTGAAACTATTGTCTTGTAAACATTGCTGCTATAAATTTTTGTTTGCTTCACCATATATCAACTATTGATTTTATTGATAAATTATACGGTTTTATAAATTACTAACAACAAGTTTTACTTGCAAAAGGTATCTTTCCTTGTAGCTTTGTTCTGGGCAAGTACATCTTAATTCTTTATTACTTCATTGGTTAAAACCCTGGGAATTTCTTATCAGTGTGACTTGTGAGAGGGGACATTTTCATAGACATTTTCACATTTTCCTTCTCAAACCCCCAAGTCATCGGGGACTTCTCCCCTGGGTCATCAATCTTAAATAGAAAGAGGCATCCTATTGAGGTGATAATGATAGGATAACCTCTTGTTACGCTAATTTTCCTTCCATCAACCTTTCCCTTGGATTAAAGTACAAATTGTGCGATAACAGTACTGACTTAGGGTGTCAACAACAAAACATATATTTGGTTGTGTATTTGTCAAATACATCAATGATCCAATCATTTGCTTGTATAATGTAGCATCCACAACCTCTGAAGTTGTATCATCCAACAACTTCATATTTGATGCCATTGGTGTAGCCATCGGTTTACAGTCCAACATGTCAAACCTCTTCAGGATCTCCACAACATGTTTTCCCTGATTTAGGAAGATCTCATTCTTCCTCTGCCATACCTCTAGACTCAAAAAGTAGTGCATCAAACCTAGGTCTTCATTTCGAACTCTGCAATGAGTTTTCTCTTACACTCAATGATGAGCTTCTCCACTCCTATCAAGAACAGGTCATCCACATATAGTAGTAATATCACTGGTCCATCATCCTCAACCTTGAAGTAAATGTTAGGATTTTCACTTCTCTTGGAAACTCCCAAGCTCATCAGAAAACCATCAATCCGACCATACCATTCTCTCAGTGCTTTCTTCAATCCACATAATTCCTTCTTTAACTTGCACACTTGCATCTCCCTGTCATGTGTCTCGAATCCTTGTGTTTTTTCCATGTAAACCTCTTCCTCTATTAACCCATTCAAAAATGTTGTCTTCACGTCCATCTGAAGGATCCATCTTTATCGAGTTGTCAAAGAAAGGCAGCTCCTGCACCAAGGTAAGTGGCTCACCCGAGGCCAAATTCAATAGAAATTTCCTCATCTGATGGGGGCACTCAATGCAATGGAGACCATTTCTTCCTAAGGGGGAGGATTGATCTAGATGGATGTCGGTGTCGTCCCACCTATTCCAACTGGCTCATTTTGGCAGTTTTCCCATTTGGCAAATTTTTCCTAGTTTTTGGGTCCTTGACTTCAGGGGTCATTTTGAGGCCCTAAACAACATTTTTAGGGCTCACCACAATCAAACTAGAAACAAAGTCAGAGTTTGTTGGAAACATGTGTATTCCTTGGATAGACCTTTCCAACGGGCTATCGTGCACCTAAAACGGAGATCATATGCAAAAGTTACAACCCCGAGAAGTTGATGTAGTAACTTACCCCAATGGGGCCCACTTGACTTTTGGCGCTTCATCTCCTAGGGTTAGGTTTTTGGATGTCTATGGTTTTTGACATTCTTGGTTATTATAAAAAAGGCCTTGAGAACCTCATTCTACTCATCTTCTTGAGAATGAGCATAGCCGTCACATCTCTTCTCAGAGATAAGGCACCACCATTCTAGCAAGCTTGTTTTATGTTGCATTTTACAGTTTCAACTTATTTCCTTATTGAATAGAAACATATTTTACTGTATATCTATTATTCTGTGTTAAACATATTTTAATAATAATAATCCGTATTCATTTCGTTCTGCTCATAAAATCTGAATCATCATATGACTCCCTACTCCAATGATTGTTGTAGTTGTTTATTCACTTCATCTACTTTGAATATGGACTATGTATGTATATATATATATCCTATTTTTTGCAATGAAGAGTCATGCAACAAATTTATATCATGTTGCACTTCCTTCTTAGGAGGAATCCCTTTAGGCTCTTGGAACACTTCTTTGTATGCCTACAAAATCTTATCTAGATAGTATTTTTACTCTTTATTACATCCCTCTAAGATATCTTTACTTTTATCGATTCATCTCCTTGTTGATTTTGTCTCAAGAACTATAATACAAACTAACTACTTGAGATAATCATTTTATTGGCTTGGTTGGAACTTACTAGGGAGATCTTTGATTTATCTTTGCATGCATTGATTATGAAATATTTTCCATCTTTGACTAGGAAATATTGGTTTTCACTTCTCATGAAGATTGTGTCCCTCAAGTACATGTATGGGCTTCCCAACAAACACATCAAGTGCCACCACATCTACCTCCACTTCATCATTGTAATTTGCATTGATGGAAAATATGATCTTTCAATACATAGTACCTATGAACCCTACATCCTTATTTACCCATCCAAGTGGTTATGGGTGAGGATGGTTAGGTACTTTCAATCCAAGATTGCTCACCATATCCTCTGCTATGAGGAACCAAAGTCAAGAAAATAATCCACCTTTGTATTCTTGACTTCGATCTTAATATGGAAGAGTTTGGTCATCTCTTTCTCTTCTTTGTGATGGATGTTACTCATGTTCACCTCCCTATGCATTGTAGTGCAAACAATCTTCTTGTCTACATATGAGCTACTCTCTATTTGGTTCCCCAACTCCACACTTAATATGCTCTTCTTTTTGGAATCCTTCTTGTGACTCTTTCAATTCGAATTAGGATGTATTCCAACACTTGTCTTTTGTTTGGGCATCAATGTTGGAGTGCTTACAATGGTTGTTTGGATCCTTGTACTAGTATGTAATGGTGTCAAGCTTCTTTCTCTTTCCTTTCAACTTCTTCTTTCCCTCCTTAGATGTGCCTTGTAGATATCTTTTCTTGTAACCACTTGGTTTCCTTTTTCTCTTGTCCACCTTTAGATACTTTGCTTGCACACAAGCTTCATCATTGGTTATAGGTTTAGAGAGCATCAATTGCCTCCCTAAATGATTGTGTAGACCACCTAAATACTTGAGGACTATATTTGAGTTCTTGAGAGATATTCCCAATTGAATGGCTTGTTTGTAAACTCAGTAGTGTACTCTTGCACACTCTACCCTTGTTTATGTCGATAACAATAAAAATAAATCCACTATTCCTTTTCATACCTAATAAGGTAAAAACAAGACCCAATGAGAGTTTTTAACACCTCCTATTTAATCATTGGTGGATCACCCTCTAGTCTACATGTATTTGTATAATTTTTCCACATAGTTTGGGTGTAACCCTCTAGTTTCAATTGAGCAAACAATATATTTCTCCCTTGTCCTATGTAATGCATACTAAAGTATATTTCTGGCTATTGCAACCATTGCTTAAACTTCGTAGCATTGATTTCACCTTGATAGGGATTGATGTCCACTTTTGATTCTACTTCAAGGAGAGGTTAGGAAGATGTAACATTGGAACCCAACTTCACTTTTTTTGTTTGTTCTTTATCTTAAGGTTTCCCGATAGAGCAAATGTCCTCATTATAGTTGTTGAGCTCCTCAAAATGTCCAAACTCAATCTCTAGAGTTTACATTGAAATTTCCATACTTAAAGAAATTTTGGAGAAATGTGCTTATAGTGTTGCAAATATCTCCTTAGAATCATCCTTTGGGATGC
>ML794719.1:293381-314445 GCA_009831015.1 Picea engelmannii | reverse complement strand
CTTCATATCTGAACCTGAAGTGCACCACCCTCTTTTTCTTCCTTAGAAAAAAATCTGCAAAAAGAGAAAACAAATCTCCCCTTCTTTGGCCAAGGAAAGTGCTCTGATACCAATTGTTAAGTACCTATACCAGATATGCAAATATAATTCAATAATACCAAGAATAAACCATAAAACATTCACCATAACATGAACACAAGAAATAGAGAAAACGCTTGAGGTAGGGTAACACCATATATTAATCCTTATGGAAGGATAAAACTCCTCAAGCAGTCCTTGCTTGTACAATCACAATATTCTTCACTATGTTTCATTACATTGCCTACACTTCTTTATATATCTCTCCCTATCTCCTAGGAACCTTCTAGAGATCCTTCTCACATTTATTACATCCGACTACCATAGTGGGACTTTATTAATATAGTGGACCTAGTCCACCTTACATTGAATGATCACATTTTCATATATTAAATGACTTTCACTAATAACACATAATTACATTCCCATTGAGTACCCAATGTAGTATACCTAGGGAGGTAATATGGGGTACCTAGGGAGGTACCCAATGTGAATGTAGTTATGTGTTATTAGTGGAAGTCATTTAATATATGAGAATGTGGTCATTCAATGTAAGGTGGACTAGGTCCACTATATTAATAAAGACCCACTATGGTAGTTGGATGTAATAAATGTGAGAAGACTCTCTAGAAGTTTCCTAGGAGATAGGGAGAGCTATATAAAGAAGTGTAGGCAATGTAATGAAACACAGTGAAGAATATTGTGATTGTACAAGAAATGATTGCTTGAGGAGTTTTATCCTTCCATAAGGATTAATATATGGTGTTACCCTACCTCAAGGGTTTTCTCTATTTCTTGTGTTCATGTTATGGTGAATGTTTTATGGTTTATTCTTGGTATTATTGAATTATATCTGCAGATCTGGTATAGGTACTTAACAAGTGGCATCAGAGCGCTTTCCTTGGCAGACATTGTGGGCAAATATTTTTTATTTTTGCAGATTTTTTTTTTTAGAGAAGAAAAAGAGGGCCGCGACATTCCAGAAATTTTCATTATATTTTTGTGAAAAATTTGCAGAAAAAGGTTTTGGATCTGAGTTCCTCTCAGAAAAACACCCAAGTTGAAAAACAAAATAGTCCGAAATAGAGTTCGGGAAGTCAAGATATTGAAGTTTTAAAATCTGTATTTTTTCAGGGTTTTTTCTACGAATGGCGACGCGATTTTTTTATTTATTTATGTAGAATATGGAGGCTGAATTTGCCCAAATAAATTACAGATCTGAGTTCCTCTCACAATTTCAAAAAAAAAAAATCAGCCGAAACGGAGTCCAGAAAGTGAAGTTATGGGCATTTTAAATTCAACAGTTTTTCAGGGTTTTTCCAGAAAACGTCGTGATTTTTTACAGTAACTTATTGTTCTATTTTTTGGGTTTTTTCATGACGGATGTGGGAAAGAAGAGTTTATAGGGTGCTCATATGGCTATTTCCTCTCAAACTCTCAAGGGAATTCTTGAAGCATTCAAATCCAAATTGTATGACACATTGGATGCTAGATTGCATGACCTTGCAAATGGCCTCAATGATAGTTTCCATAGTATTCGAGATTAATTTGATAACATGCATCAAATATTTCTTATGGTGAACATCAGGGATGAATATAATCAAGAAATATATGCTTGGTATGATTTTGAGGCCAATTGTGATGATTGGTATATGGATAGTTGTCATTTCTAGGATGACAACCACTTTCATATTTTATTTGATGACTCTAATCCACCTTCTATAGACAACATCAATGTGAAAAATCGAGAGCCAATGATTATTACCAGTGTCCATCCTGCATATTCTACAATGGTATTATTCCTTCCAGATTCTGCTATGACCCTTTTCCACTATGTGGATGGATATTCTTATTTGGATCCACATGATAGGTGTTAGTCTTTGGTTCTTAACATAGTGACCATACTTTCAACAGTTGAAGCATTGTATTTCTGACATGTCTTTCTCTTGATTTGGCTTCTTCATTGAACCAAACTTCCTTTTGTTCTTGAAATTCTTGAATCTTGCTGTAAAGGCTTGATCATCGTACTTCTTTTGGGGTTTCTCTTTTGCAATGATCCTTGATTCTTCTTGAGCACAACAAGTCCAAAGTTCTTCAAATGTAGGGTACTTCTTCCTTGTGTTCATGCTTGCGGAAAATGCATCCCATGTCTTGGGAAGACCATTGAGTACTATGTTTACCAATTCCTTCTCTGAAATGATCTCTTCAATAACTTGTAGTTGATCTCTTAACTGTGATATTCTCACAAAGTATTATGTTATGCTATCATCATCATTCATATTCATGTCATAGAGCTCATTCTTCAAACTCATTACTTGTCCAATGTTTTTGACTGAGAAGAGGTTTGTCAGGGCATCATACATATTTTTCGATGAGTCAATATGGGAGATGTAGGGTATCAAGTGGTATTTTATAGAGTCCACTATGATACTCATGGGATTGATGTCACCATCTTTGAACTTTTCCATAGCTGCAACATTCTACGGTTCTTTCTCTTTTTCTTCTTCAAACTTTGGTTTCACGATCTTTTCTTTCACGATATCTAGCACTTTATTCTTGGCAAGGAGGAGATCAATCCTTGTCTTCCACGCTCTAAAGTTATAAGATCTATCTAACTTGTTTTCTGACTTCATAGAGTAAGTCATGGCTGCTTTGACTTAGTCAACCCTAGATTTGACCAAAAACTCAAACTTGACGTCTTGGCTTGCTGAGAGTACCAGGAGATGCGCTAAGCTAGGATGCACTGGTCTATTCAGAAATTAGGTCAATCTGTTCACTTAAGGTGCCTCAATGAGAGGATTAGGGTTTCTGCAACTGCACCTGCTAGTAACCCTAGCGACAGTGCTTTGGTGACTGCTCCTGCTAGAAACGCTAGTGGCAGTTCTTCAACGAGCTTAATATCCTTATGGATATGCTTCCTTCTAACAGTTATACTGAATGAAGGAGGTGTGGGCCCATAACCTGTTAGAATATAATGGATGTGATCATTTTACCATCGACAATATCACTATTGTCACCCAACCATAGGCCGAAGACACCCTCTGAGCACCTTAACCTTGATAGAGAATCATTCCGAAAGAAAACCCTAGACTAGATATCCAAACAAGGGGTAGTGCACCTTTCCCCAAGGATAGCACACCAAACAAGGGCCGATCAGATACTCCAAACCATAACCAAGAGATAGTCCAAGCCAAAACCAAAATCTGCTAGGAGTTGTTGATCTAAGGGAAGATTGAACCATTGGTTCTTTTCATCAAAAAATCGAACTTCAAGGAAAGGGAGGAGAGCTATTTCATGAGTCTGCAAAATATGAAGTCCCATAGCGCTTGGAAGCTGGGCCCCAGGTTATAATGAAGGGTCGTGTTAACAGAGGTTAAGAAAAAGAGATAGTATTATTAAGCCCTAGTTCAGAACTCGTGAAGTTGGAAGGGTCGGATAGCTTACATCTAAATACCTGAAGTCGTGAAGTGAAAAAACCCAAAGCGCTTAAAGGAGTTAAGCCCATGGTCATAGCCCGAGGTCATATCGGAGGGGTCCATGGGAATGAAGTTAGTACTCGCTAGACTCCTAGTTTGGAGTTTGGGAGTTTGAGAGTTGGGAGAGTCAAGGATGGCTCACATACAAATCTCAGACATACGAAGCCAAGAAGCGCCTTTTGGTTAGGCTCGTGGTCATAGTCAGTGGACACGTGGAGAAGGCTTGCACCCAATGTTAATTTGCGTAAGAGGAGTTTTATAAAGACCCATGGATTGTTTCTCGGAGGTTCTAGAAGGGAATAGAAGAGTTGTTTCAGCTCAGTATTGTGAACGATACAAGACCGGGAGGTCACACAACCCTTGGAGAGAAGGGGGGTCTGCACCAAGTGGTATCAAAGCTTGAAAAAAAACTTGAAGTTGTATTCCGTGTGTTAGGATTAGTTGAAATAACGCCACCAAGGATACACATAGATCCACCTATAGCAAACCGTGTTGTAGGAAGGGAAGTGAGAGAGATTCTCTCAAGGTTGGAAGCGATGGAAATAATGCAAAGGAGAACATTTACCACTGGAGACATCATTTATGCAGAGAATGAAGAAATAGAAGTTGAAGAAGATACAGGGGAAGATGTAGGCAATGAACGCTTCTTGAAAGTTGTTGTGAAGTTGGGATCTAGAGCAAATATGGATGTCCCAATGTATGAAGGTAACTTGGATGCTGAAGAGCTATTGAACTGGATAAGGTCCATGGACAAGTATTTTGACTATGAAGATGTCGATGAAGGAAGGAAGGTGAGACATGCTGTCACCATATTAAAAGGACATGCATCACTCTGGTGGGATGAACTACAGGCAAAGAGAAGGAGAAAAGGAAAACAAAAGATAAATAATTGGGATAGGATGGTATCCAAACTCAAGGCTAAATTCATACCTAAGTATTACCAGATAAATCTGTTCAGAAAGTTGCAGAACCTGAGACAGAGGGGTATGACAGTGAAAGAGTATACATAAGAATTATATAGGCTGAATATTAGGACTGGACAAAGAGAGAAGGATGATGAAAAAGTTTCCAGGTATATAAATGGCTTAAGGTATGAAATTCATGATGATATCAACATGATGACTATGAGGACAGTGGAAGATGCTTACCAGATTGCACTGAAGGCAGAAGAAAAGTTAGCTAGAAACCAGATTCAGTGAAACAAAAGCAGAGGCTCAAATAGAGGTAAGGGAATTATCTATGATAAGGAATTGAAAACCAAGGATGAGACCGAGAAATCATATGGTCACTTTGAAAGAGGAGGAAGTTCTCGAAGAAGACCGTTTGGTGGGAGAAATTATTTTCCTCGAGGAAGAGGAAGAGGTAGAGGAGGTGGATTTAAATGTTATGCCTGTGGAAAGACATGACACATGTGTTGGGAATGACCCGAGAGGAAGAAAGAAGGAGGAGGAGAATCACACATTTCTGAAGCCCAGAAGAATGTGGAAGTAGAAGGAGGACAAAACCTTATGATGAGGAAAGTTATTCTAAATCCATAGAAGGAAATAGAAGGCTCAGTTCAATGAACGAGGTTGTTTAGGACTACTTGTAAAACAAAGGACAAAGTTTGAAAAATGATTATAGATAGTGGGAGAAATGATAATTTAGTATCAACAGAAATGGTGGAGAAGCTGAAGCTGGAGACAACTTCACACCTAAGTCCATATAAAGTATCATTTTTGCAGAAAGGACATCAAGTAATGGTAAGTCAACAATGCAAAGTTGAATTTAAAATAGGAGGCTATAAAGAGGAGATTTTGTGTGATGTAATTCCCATGGATGTTTGTCATATTTTGTTGGGGAGACCATGGAAGTTTGATAGGAATGTCATTTATTATGGGAGGAAGAATACTTATAATTTGGAAAAAAATGGTAGAACCCACAAGTTACTGCCAATAGAAGAGAAGAAAGAAAAGGAAGAAGCCAATAGAAGAATAATTCTCATGAGTGGGAAGGAACTCTTGAAGGAAATCAAGAAATATCAAGAAATACAATTTGTTGTAATGAGGAAGCCAAGAGTTATCCTTACCGATAATTCCATGAATGATTTACCAGAAGAAATCCAAGAATTGTTAGAGGATTTTGCTGACATAGTAGTGGATGAGTTTCCTCACTCATTACCACCCATTAGGAGTATCAACCACCATATCGACTTGATTCCAGGAGCCATTTTACCAAACAAAGCAGTGTATAGGTTGAAACCTCAAGAGAACGAAGAGGTTAAGAATCAAGTTCAGGAGTTGTTGGATAAAGGTTTAGTCAGGGAAAGTCTAAGCCCATGTGTAGTGCCAACTATATTAAGTCCAAAGAAGGATGGAGGATGGAGAATGTGTACAAATTCTAGAGCCATCAATAAGATTACCATCATGTATAGGTTTCCTTTACCCAAGATGGATGATTTGATGGATTTTTTGAGTGGAGCTAGATATTTTTCAAAAATAGACTTGAAGAGTGGATATCATCAGATAATAATGAGAGAGAGAGATGAATGGAAGACAACATTCAAGACAAATGAAGGTTTATTTGAATGGCTAGTCATGCCATTTGGATTGACAATTTATCCAAGTACATTTATGAGGTTGATGAATGAGGTATTGAAAGACTTCATAGGTAAATTTGTCATTGTATATCTAGATGATATATTAATTTTCAGCAAAACAAAGGAAGAACATTTCAAGCACTTGACCTTAGTGATGAGGAGATTGCAACAAGAAAAGTTGTTAATAAAATTGAAGAAAAGTTCTTTTATGAAGACATAACTCATATATTTGGGTTTTGTGATCTCTTCAAATGAATTGAAGATGGATCTAGAGAAGGCGAGATCAATCAAAGAATGGCCATCACCAAGGAGCATATTTGAGGTGAGAAGTTTCCATGGGTTAGCAAGTTTTTATAGAAAGTTTATCAGAAATTTTAGTGGTATATGTGCACCCATAATGGACACTATGAAAAAGAATCATAAGTCTTTTAATTGGATAGAGGAGGATGAGAAAAGATTAAGAGTGTTGAAAAAGAAGATAACGGAACAACCAATTCTGGTTTTACCAAATTTTGGAAAAACATTTCAGGTGAGGTGTGAAGCAAGTGGAATAGCCATTGGAGCAGTTTTGAGTCAATAAAATAGGCTAGTTTCTTATTTTAGTGAAAAATTGAATGACACTAAGGAGAAATATTCTAAATATGAAAATAAGTTTTATGCAGTGATTCAATCTTTGAAGAAATGGAGACATTATTTAATTCCAAAAGAGTTTGTCTTGTATAGTGATAATCAAGCTTTACAATTTATTACTAGGCAAGAGAAGTTGAATCAGAGGCATGCTAAGTGGGTAGAATTCATGCAGAATTTTACTTTTTTCATTAAACATATTTCTGGAAGTGCTAATAAAGTTGCAGATGCATTGATTAGGAGAAGTTTGGTTGTACAATAATTCCAAGTGAAGACCTTAGGGTTTGAGTACCTTAAGGAAATGTATAAGGAAGATACAGATTTTAAGGAGGCTTATGAAGCATATGAAAATCCTTTGTTGAGGGATAACAATTTATGGGCATAATATTTACTAAAGGATGGATTGTTTTTCAAAGGAATCCAATTTTGCATAACAAGATGTTCAATGAGAGATAATTTATTAAAAGAAATACATAGTGGAGGTTTAGCCGAACATTTTGGTCATGACAAAACATTTGCACAACTAAGTAGTTTATATTATTGGCCAGGTATGAGGGCATATGTGAATAAATTTTTAGATCGATGTAAGATTTTTCAACATGCAAAAGGAAGGAGACAAAATATTGGTTTGTATTAGCCATTGCCTATTCTAGAAAGGCCTTGGGACACAATTAGTATGGATTTTGTATTGGGATTATCTAGAACCCAGAAGGGAAGTGATTCCATATTTGTTGTGGTCGATAGATTTTCTAAGATGTCACATTTGATACCATGCTAGAAGACAAATGATGCTACACACATAGCCAATGTGTTTTTTAGAGAAGTTGTGAGATTACATGGATTGCCCATAAGTATAGTTTCAGACAGGGACACTAAGTTTGTAGGACACTTTTGGAGGACTCTATGGAAGAGGCTCAGAACTAATTTATCTTTTAGTTCAACATATCATCATTAGAAATATGGATAGACTGAAGTGGTGAATAAGAGTCTGGGAATTTTTTTAAGGAGTTTAGTCACTGAACAAGGTCGTCAGTGGGATCAGATTCTGGCACAGACAACATTTGCATTTAACAATTCAGTTAATAGGAGCACTAGAAGAAGCCCATTTGAGATAGTATATGGAAGACAACCAAGAGGGATTGTATAATTGAGAGAGTTAAAACAAGATGAATTCAGGAGCGCTGAAGAAAAATATTTTTCTACAGAAATGAAAAGACTTCATGATCAAGTTAGGAGGCAGATACATGATAGTAATCAAAAGTGTAAGGACAGAGCTGATCATAAAAGAAGGGAAGTTCAATTTGAAGTGGGAGATGAAGTTTCATCTCATTTGAGGAAGGAAAGGTTTCCAAGAGGAACATATAATAAGTTGAAGATGAAGAAGATAGGACCATGCAATATCCTTAGAAAATTTGTAGCAAATGCTTATGAGATAGAGCTGCCGGACAATGTTGGAATACCACCGATATTCAATGTTGCAGATTTGTATCCTTATAACAGAGATGACACAGGAGAATTGGATGATGAAGAAGAGATTCAATGGGAAGAACATATTCCCACAGTAGAAAAACCTTAGATGGAGAAAATATTAGAACAAAGAGTTGGAAGGAAAACCATAAGAAAGTTGCATCCTGAATATTTGGTAAATTTGAAGGATCACCCTGTGGAAGATTCATGTTGGGTAACTGAACCTAATATTTTGAAGCATGGTAAAATAGTGCGAGAACTCATGGACAGAAGTCCATGAATATTTTGGCTAGAGGAGTATGATGCAGGAGCATCGCTATTAAATCAAAGAAAAGCTGATGTGGAAGAGAAGTCGACACTTCAACGCATTGAAAGAGCCAAAACGACTCTTAACCAACTTGGTAGCAGTGTGGAGATATTTTTGAATATCTCGTTAATTAATTAGCTGTATGTAAAGTCGGGCCACCGTTTTGAACTGACGGATCATTGTAAATCCTTACATGACTGTAATATATTAGAGGTGTAGGATATTATCCCGTATTAGTCATTAGGTTTCATTAATTAAGCTGAGTAGGTAACCAATAGAGTGATAGGTGATAGATTTTAGATAGGAGGAAGAAGAGCAAGGAAGCTCTGGGTCCTCAGGCAAGTTTTCATTGTAATGACTGTAAGAGATAGTAGTGTAATCAAGTGTTTTCTTTTTGAAATGAATAGAACAAAGGAAATTGATCCAATTGTACAATTTTGATATTGTTTCAGAGTTTTACTTTTGTTATGTGTTTTATGGATGTGTGATTCTCATGGTGAATAAATGAATTTATGAAGAATTGAATAAGTTTCAAGTGTTTCTCTTCTGTAAGTCATGAAAGGAGTGCATACCGAACGTAAGGAGTGCGTGTGAGAGAGTCTTTCTTTGACTCAAAGATCAGAAGAGATAGCGTGGAACTTTTGTATGCAGAGTGTGCATATTAAGTGCAAGGAGTGCGCATAGAGGTGAACTTATTCTAAGTTCAAAAGCTTAGAAGGTCGAGCATAGAGTGTGCCTGGAGGGCATCAAAAAGACTTTTGAAATACACAGAAGGGTTGAATCCCTTGGAGACTGAATAAGTTAAAAGCTCAGGGAGGAATAATGCAAGTTTGCATGTAGGAGCGTAAGTGTGTGCCAAGGTGAAGTCAAATTTCATTGACAAAAGCTCAAGAGGGAAAACACTGTTGAGACGTTTGAAACAATTGAAATCTTTCAAGTCGGGAAAGAATCCAAGCTCAGAAGGGTTGATGCCAAGTTATTTGGAAATGAGATATTGATAATTTGGACAGAAAATAGAGACTCTTGGAGGGAGAAGCGTCGATAGTCGTGCATGGTTAGATCCATAAAATATGCGAGGAGGATAAGGGTGAGAGTTATTCAACACTCAAAATTTCAGGAGAGATAGGAGTTGTCGATCTAAGGGAAGATCAAACTGTTGGTTCTTTTCATCGAAAATTCAGACTTCAAGGAAAGGGAGGAGAGTTATTTCGTGAGTTTGCGAAATACGAAATCTTGTAGCACTTGGAAGCTGGGCCCTAGGTCATAGAGAAGGGTCACGTTAATAGAGGTTAAGAAAAGGAACTAGTATTATTAAGCCCTAGTTCGGAATTCATGAAGTTGGAAGGGTTGGATAACTCACCTCTGAATACCCAAAGTCGTGAAGTGCGAAAACCCAAAGCAATTAAAGGAGTTAAGCCGAGGGTCATAGCTTGAGGTCATATCGGAGGGGTCCACGAGAATGAAGTTAGTACTCGCTAGAATCCTAGTTTAAATTTTGGGAGTTCGGGAGTCGGGAGAGTCAAGGATGGCTAACATACAAATATCGGACATACGAAGCCATGAAGCACCTTTTGGTTAGGCTCGTGGTCATAGTCAGTGGACACGTGGAGAAGGCTTGAGCCCAATGTTAATTCGCATAGGAGGAGTTTTATAAAGACCTGTGGATTGTTTCTCGGAGGTTCCAACAAGGAATCAAAGAGTTGTTTCAACTCAATATTGTGAACGATCCTAGACTGGGAGGTCGAAAAAACCTTGGAGAGAAGGGGGATCTGCACCAAAAATACTTTTGTGCATTAAATATTTGGTGTTGCATGGTGCAGAACTTGTAGTGTGCAATATGTGTGTTTAATATTGGCGTTCCACAATATGCGTGTTGAATATTGGTGTTGTGCGGTGCAGAACTTGCGGTGTGCACTCAATATTGGTGCACAATATGCACGTTGAATATTGGCACTGTGCAGTGTAGAACTTGTTATGTGTGCTAAATATTGGTTCGCAATATGCATGTTGAATATTGGTGCTACGCATTGTAAAACTTGCACCCGATGAATATTGGTGCATGGTATGTATGCTAAATATTGGTGTTGCGTGTTGTAGAACTTGTGTGCATTATGTGTGCTAAATATTGTCACTTCATGGTGTAGAACTTGCGCATACTAAATATTGGTGCATGATACAGAAATTGCGCATGCAGATTTCCAAAAGGAAGAAGAGAATGAGGAAAGGGAAGGAAAATTTCCGATAACAAGGGAAAGTCATATTAATAGACTGTTACAACATTAAATCAATGTTTTTCTGTGATTTTTTTTAGTTTCTAAAGGTCATCAACTTGGGAAGGAATTTTTAAGGCCTAAAATTATTTGCCACTTAAATGAAATATCTCATCAAGAACTTTCCAATGAGCCATATTAGGCGCAAATTAGAGCTCGTATGAGAAAGTTATAACTGAAATAATACTAAGTATATTTTTGACACCAATTTACTTCCAGAGGACATAACTCCTTGCTTGGAAGTCAGTTTAAGGCACGAGAGTAGTTAGTGGAAATCCCATGGAACATAGAAGACAACCATGGAACCATATTTGGCATATGTGTACCTGAAGTTGTACAGGATGTGAGAGAAGATACTTGTAGCAGTAAGGGGTAAAATGAGAAAACATTCTAAACTTCAACAGACCATAACTATTAGATCAGAGCTAAGATTTGGGAAAACAAGAATTCAATGGAAAGTTCTTGAGGAGGAGAATCCATATATGAACCCAAAATTTTGAATTGAGCACTATAGTTTTCTCATAAAATAATTAAATTTTGCAGTAGTAAAAAAAGCAATGAGTGGAAATTGAAACTTTTCACTCAAAACTTAGAATGAGGCATCAAGATAGCTGTTGGAGAGATGTTTCAGAGAGGAATGTATCTAAATAATCATTTTTTTGGATTAGTGCATTTTTGTTCTTCATAAATTGAAATGAATAATGGTTTGTAATCTAATTAATATATTGATCGTAATGTGTCTATTCTAACAACAATTGTTGTATGCACATTTTCTTGCAGAGTTAGGGGTACATGAGGGAATATTTAGTTCCTATATGATAATTATAGATATGGATTATTCCCAAGAGTTTTGCAACCATGAGGAGGAGATCGGAGGGCTACATGTTAGCATGGGAAATGTTGAGACTGGGTCCAATGGAAGAAGAAGCAAGGAGGAGCTAGTCGTAACTATGAGAAGATTGTAGAGAGAAGTGCAAAGTTGTAGGGAAGATAATGAAAAGATTATGAAAGCTCAAGAGGAGCTGCTACAAAGTCAGAATATGTTGCACAGACAAGTCAACAAAGACTCTAGTTCAAAGAAAACAACTAGTGTCACACAAGTGGAAACATCAAGTTCCCATAACATAAGGGATGATCATGGGAATGAAAGGAAGTCAAGGAGTTTGAGCAGGTTCCATCATTCTCCAGAGAAATATACTAGGAGAGATTGTGCAAGCTCAGGGATAGGGAGAATCCCAAGTGTGTCTCATGTCAGGAAGCATAGAAGAAGGTTTGAGTCAGACATCTTGCAGGGTGTACTCAGGAAAATCAAGCCACCAAATTTCAATGGTGTTCATAGAAAGGAAGATATTGAAGCATGGTTTTGGGAAATGAAAGAAGTATTTCTAGCTGGATGATTACCCCTTAAGGTTATAAACAAGAATTGAAACCTACCATATGGAAGGAAAATTAGTCATGTGGTGGAATCAAATTAAGTAAGCCAAACATCTTGATGAGAAGAATGTCTCATGGAGGCAATTCAAAGGATATTTCAAAGAGAAATAGTTTTTAGAGCATTACCATGAAAGGAAGCTGAAAGAGTTCTTTGAACTCAAGTTGGGAAGAATGACAATGAACGAATATGAGAAGAGGTTCTTTGAGTTGTTGAAGTATGTTTTCTTCATAAAGGATGAGAAAATCAAAATCCAAAGGTTTCTAAGAAGGTTACTTTCCTTCTACAGTGAAAAGATACACTTTGATAACCCCAAGACTTTGGAGGAGGTCTTGAGGAGAGCAAAGCATATTTATGAGAAGAGCATAGGAAGGCTAGTATTCCAAAATGCATGGAATGATAATATGAATGGTAATATGGATCAAAGGAATAAAGGTTTTAAGCCACCCTTTTTCAGGAATATCTCTCAAGTAAATCAACAAGGTCAATCATCCCAAAATGATCACATGATGGCATATTATTTTGGGAAAAGGCCAAGGAAATAACCCACAAAGTGTTGGGGATGTGAGGGAGATCACTTGTATATGGATTTCCTTCACAAATGAGAAATAATTAGGATTGTTCACAATATTCAAGAGGATGAAATAGTGGAAGACATGGGAGGAAACATGCCAAGGATTTATGTAGCGTTGGAAAACAAACAAACAAAATATCAGTGCCCCATGATTGAAGTGGAAGATATGATTGACAACCATTCCATAACAATTTTAATTGATGATGGAGCTAGCCATAGTTACATAACCACTAACATTGTTGAAATATTTCATTTACAAAGGAGTAAGAACAAAAAATATTGGTTAGTTCAGTTAGCCACATGAGCTACAAGGAAAATCAATGAGTTGGTTAAAGATTGTCCAATAGACATGAGTGGACTTAGCACAAAGGTAGATGTGAACATCATACTTTTGGGATCTTATTATTGTCTAATTGGAATGTATTGGTTGGAAAAGCACCATGTTGTCCGATATTGTTACAACAAGACAACCACTTGTCTTGATGAAGAGGGGTAGAAAGAAAAGGTTCAAGGAATTCCAAAAGTTGTAGTTGTTAGAGAAATTTCAGCCATGCAACTGAAAAAGAGTACATGCAAGGAATATCTTAGTGGGGTCCTCACTCAAAAAGATCGTGTGGTATGCTATGATTCCAAGAAATTAAAAGAGCATGCGAGGAATTACACTATCCATGATATAGAATTAACAACCATTATTCATGCACTAAATATGTGGAGATATTATCTCGTGGATCAAATGTTTGAGCTAAGAGCAGACTACTATGGTTTGAAACATTTGTTTGGACAACCAACATTAAATTCCATACAAACTAGATGGCTCAAATTTCTTAGTGAGTATGACTTCAAAATTAAACACACCAAAGGAAAAGAAAATCAAGTGGCTAATGCACTCAGCATGAGAGCGCATGAGATGCATATTGCATCCATTGGCATGTACATAATTTGTAACATCCTTTCGTACTGTAATGCTCTGATACCAAACTGTAACACCCCTATTCAAGGCTGGGCAGGTGCTACTTCGTGGAATAACAATCTCATACTTAATTATATATATAAGACATGCATTTAAGCAATGAAACACATTTAAACTTAGAGTAACCATAATAATTACTGCTATTATAAATAATCAATGGATTTAACATTAATTCGTATGCACAACAGAATTCATGATAAATATAAATACACAGACATGTGGAAAAGTAATTAAAACATCATCTGGTACTTATCTTTGAAACGGTGGTAATTCCACCAACCAGGTGCAGGCCTTCCACGAACCTCCCAGCCTTAGACCACACTGCTTATCAAGATCAACAGTGGGTCACCCCCGAGCTAGAACTAAGTTCCACCCCCAAGGCAAGGAATCCTAGGCTAGGCTGAGGTTATAGGGAAAACAACACAGTCACAAGGAAGGAATTCTCTCCTAGGAACCACTCATACTCACTGCCCACAGACTCTCCTTCCCCACATGCCTGTTCCACCCTAGGAGTATACACCTTCTCTGTCACCTAGACAGTCCTTCGACTGCTAACCTCCCTTGCCTTGGGTTACATCAACAGACCGGACCAAAGGTCTATGATCTTTGTGGCGGCTACAGGGTTCCTTCCAGGAGTTCTCTCCTTCCTCTGTGCACTCCCTCACCTGGAGAGAGTCGCTCATAGGCCAAGCAACCTATTCTTCCAACTTCACCACCTCTCTCACCTAGAGAGAGTGTTGTACTAACTGGCCCACAAGCCACATGCATTCTAGCACTGTGTGGCCACAACAACCAACGGGGAAAACAAACATGGGCTTTCCAAACAGGCTCAACAATGACAAGATGGTCTCACGGTTATGGATTTTGGATAGAGACTCCACACACAGGAATTCTCAGGGATGCATGACGAGTTGTCCACGTAGGGGTCGATTCAAACTCCATGGTTCACAAAAGGATGTACCGGCTATCTCTACAGAGGTCAGACCATTCACCCTCAGGCAGTCGAGGGTCGAATGGAGGAGGAACCCCATCACGACTCATCTTAACCATTTTATTTTCATGCGTCTAGGTTGACACTTGTCACCCATGCAACTGCATGCATTCCTTCAGCACGTGTTCCTTCCATTTGGAAGTTGCTTGTCTTTCCAAAAATAACTTAGGATAAAACATACTATTCACATGTCTTTTGAAATAATATTAAAATATTATTCCCCAAGGACTTAAGCCCCTAGGTTTAGCCCTTAGGCTCCATACTTAGCCCCCTTTTCCCACCTTCTGGCCCCTAATACCTTGCCCACTCTGTGGAATATTAGTCCCCCATCACTCATTCATCGTGGTCGGTCTACACGCGACGATGTTTATATTTTATTTATATTCTGCATTGATACATGTACAAAATCAGGCTCTTGGCATGCAACCCTTAGGTTCTTTGGCCTAACAATCACATAAGCCCACCAACTTATATAAAATTGGCTCACTAGCCTATAAAACACATTTACAATCCATTTCATAACCAAGATTTACAATGGGGGTCAGCCTTGGGGACATTACAATCCCCCTCCCCTTATTTTTGCACTGTCCTCAGTGCAACTTTACACTGTCTCTGCAAGATTTTCAAATTTTTCAAAAAGATGTGGGTACTCTGCTCGCATAACATCTTCATGCTCCCATGTCACATCCTCAGGACCGTACCAGGTCCACTGGACCTTTACAAGCTCTATGGCTTGATTCCAGAGCTGTTTTCTTTTCTTTTCCAATATGCACACAGGATGCACTTGTAGGACACCTTCTGGTTGCACCTGAATTATATTCCAATTGATAACATGATTAGCATCAGATATATATTTCTTAAGTAGTGAAACATGAAACACATTATGTACAGTCATAGATGCAGGTACTGCAAGCATGTATGCAACTGGCCCAATCCTTTCTAGGATTTCAAATGGCCCACAAAATCTTGCTGCCATCTTGGCGCAACTTCCCAGCTTCAGGGAACTCCTGTTCGTTTTCACTTTCAGGAAAACATGATCACCCACTTTGAATTCTCAGTGGTTTCTGTTCTTATCAACATAACTTTTCTTCCTGTCCTGGGAAGCTTTCAAATTTTGTTTAATTTTTATCATTTGGTCCTCCATCTCCTTGAGCAACTCTGGCCCAACTACTGCTCTATCAACTGGATTATCCCATCTCACTGGAGTGTTGCACTTTCTTCCATAAAGTGCTTCAAATGGGCTCATCTTCAATGATTCATGATACCCAATTATTGTGGGTGAATTCTACCAAATGCAGGTAGTCTTACCATCTTGATGGTTTGTCCATCACGTACATTCTCAGCATGTCCTCTATTACTCTGTTCACCCTCTCTATCTGTCCATCAGAATTAGGATGATAAGCTGTACTAAAGTTCATATTCGTTCTGAATCCTTTGAACATTCCTCTCAAGAAATTCAAGGTGAATTTCAGGTCTTTTTCGGACACAATCATTTTAGGAATTCTGTGCAATCATGCCACTTTCGTTAAGAAGATATCAACAACATCTATTGCCTTGTGGGTGGTTTTTAGTGGAATAAAATGGGAAGCTTTTGTAAGCTTGTCCACCACAACCATGATCGAATCATGCTGCTTGCTCATTCTGGGCAATCCTGTAATAAAATCCATGGTCACCACTTCCCACTTCCACTCAGGAATGGGTAAAGGCTGCAGCAACCCTGCTGGGTGCCTATGCTCAGCCTTAACTTTATGGCACTCCATACATATGGCGATGTATTCAGCTATTTCTTTCTTCATACCCAGCCAAAAGTAATGGCTTTTGGATGCTTCCACAGTCTTCTAATATCCAGGGTGTCCAACACACGTCACGTTATGCATTTATTTTAGTATCGCAAGTTTCAATTTGTGGACATTGGGTATATACACTCTGTTTTTGTAAAAAAGTATTCCATCGGCTTTCAAGGTGTAACTTTCCCTTTTCTGTGGACTTTCACTTTGTTGTAGCTTTGCTACTAAATCTCTATACTGCAAATTTTCATTTGCAGCTTCCAAAATTCTATCTTTAATATCAGTCTTGTACATGCTAATGGTTGTAGCATGTAATTCATGCACCTTTTTGTTGAGTGCATCAACCACCTTGTTTTCCTTCCCTTTGATATGCTTGATATCAAAGTCGTATTCACACCTACTTTGTCTAGTGTTTAAGGTTGTCTGATCAAACAAGTATTTCAAACCGTTATGGTCTGTTATGAGTTCAAACCTCCTTCCCATGAGGTAATGTCTCCATTTCCTTAGAGCATGAACGATTGCGGCCAACTCCAAATCGTGAGTGGCATAATTCTTTTCATGCTCTTTCATCTTCTTGGACTCATAATAGATTACAAATCCATCTTGGCTGAGAACTCCTCCCAACCCTTCCTTACATGCATATGTGCACACCACGAAATCCATATTTGGATATGCAATCCTCAAGATTGGAGTGCTGGTTAATAGCTGCTTCAATTGCTGGAAACTGTTCTCACACTCTTCAGTCCACTGAAACTTTTTCTCCTTCCTTTGCAAGGAAGTGATATGATGAGCTATCTTTGAGAACCCTGCTATAAAAATTTTGTAATAGCCGGCTAGACCCATAAAGGATCTAACTTCTACCACATTCTTTGGTGCTGACCATTCTCAGATGGCCTCAACTTTCTCAGGATCCACAATGATCCCTTCTTTTGAAATAATGTGTCCCAAGTAATGGATCTGCCTTTGGTAAAATGAACATTTGTTCAATTTGGCATACAGTTGGTGTTCTCTCAACACTTGCAGCACCAGTCTCAGGTGTTGTTCATGCTCTTCCTCTGACTTGGAATACACCAAGATGTCATCCAGGAAGACTATGACAAACTTGTCTAAATAGTCCCTGATTACACCATTCATCAAGCACATAAAAACAACATATGTGTTTGACAGTCCAAACGACACCACTGTGAATTCATAATGACCGTACCTTGTTCTAAAGGTGGTCTTTCTGATGTCCTCATCCTTTATTCTTACCTGGTGATATCTCGTTCTGAGATCTATCTTCGAAAATATTTTCACACCCTTCAACTGATCGAAAAGATCATTGATCCTCGACATAGGATACTTGTTCTTGACAGTTACTTTGTTCAACTGCCAGAAATCAATGCACAGCCTCAACATCCCATCCTTCTTCTTCACGAACAGGACCCGGGCACCCCAAGGTGACACACTGGGATGAATGTACCCCTTCTTTAGAATCTCTTCAAGCTACAATTGCAACTCTTTTAGCTCTGGCGTGCTCATTCTATAAGGATATTTTGACACTGGAGCTGCTCCAGGCATCAAATTTATAGAAAAATCGATGTCTCTCTTCGGAGGTAGTCTAGGTACCTCCTGAAGTACATCCTTGAACTCTATGAGTACCTCATGGTCTCCAATCATTGAGACTTCATCTATGGATGCTTCCTCCACACGGGCTGCAAATAATTGACAACCTTTTCTGTAGAACTTCTTCAGCTGCATGGCTAAGATTTCTCTAACAGCCACAACTCTGGGAATTCCTTAGACTGTTTTTCGATTCCCCTCCTCATCCAGGCATGTAAACCTCTTGTTATGATAGTCCAGGAGGGCATGGTGTTGGTCCAACCAGTCCATTCCAATTAAGCAGTCATAAGAGCCTAAAGGTAGAATATTCAATTCAACCTTAGTGCTCAATCATCTCATGTCCACAGGATAGGACTTCACCAACTCAACAACTTTCCTCTTGGTTCCTATAGCCAACTGTACTAAACAATACTTTTCATGTTTGATTCTTGATAAATGAAAACTTTCCACCACCCTAGGATCTACATAACTATGGCTAGCCCCTGAATCGATTAAAATAATAAATGGTTGGTTGTTAATCATACCTTCCACCTCAATCATGTGCGATTGAAATTCAGCTTGCTTGTTGTCCAAGGCTGCATAGATCCTTGGCATTCTGTTGCCCATATCCTCCATTGTTTCAGCTTGCTGAACATTGTGGATGGTTCTCGCTTTATCTTTTCTGTGGGGGCAACCTCTGTACCTATGGTTTCCTTTACAACCCCAACACTCCATAGGTGGCGGTCTGGGCATTTGTTCACCCACTTCAGCCTTCCTGGGCTCTCTAAAGGATGGCTGTCCCTGAGGACTATTTCTAAAAAAGGGAGGCTTGTTTCCCTTCAGCCTCTGCTCTTTCCTGAACTTCTTCTGATCTTCCCAAGCCTTCCAAAAAGGAGGCTTTTCTCTTTGCTGTTCATATAAGCATTTAGCCCTTCTTATTGTTTCTTCCATAGTCTTAGGATCATCATACTGAATCTTGTCACAAATGGCAGGTGGTAGTCCACTCAGATACCTTTGAATCTTGACAGCCTCATCTTTGATGAATGGAACATACTTTAGTAGTTCCAAGAAAATTCGTTCGTATTCATCAATGGTCATGCTGCCTAGCTTGAGTTCAAAGAACTCCTTCATCTTTCTGTCATAGTATCTTTTAGTCAGGTATTTCTTCTCAAAATATCCCTTGAAATCCTTCCAAGTGACATCCTTATCTTTGATGTGCTGAACCTGCACAAACTGATCCCACCACATGGATGATTTTCCTTTCAATTGATACATCACAATTCTTCCTTCTGCATGAGCAGAATAATTCTGCAGTTGGAAATATTTCCTCATTCCAAGCAACCATGTTTCAGCATATTCATCCTTCTTATGTTCTCCATCGAATGTTGGAGGCTTGATCTTGTTCATCTCTCCCTTCAATTCATCCACTCCAGATCTTTGATGTTTCCTAGTAGGGGACGGGCTTGAACTACTGTGTGCTTCCCTACTGGAATGCTTTGGGGAGTGACGATGATGTTTTATACCACTCCTCGATCTTGTTTTTCTCTCAGGGGTCCTGTGACTCTCTGTTTTTCTTGTGTCACTCTCCTTTTCCAATTTCCTTTCTATTCTTTCCAGGCTCTTCAACATCTTTAAGTTGAATTCACCCTGCCTATCCCTGAATTTCATGAGCTTTCGGCTATCAACTCGAAGAGCCTGGGCATCTCTCTGCAATCCTTCAATGATTTTCATTATATGTCCTGTTAAGTACCTAAACCAAATCTGCAAATATACTTTAGAAATAACCAATAATAAACCATAAACCATTCACCATAACAATGAACACAAGAAATATCCAAAACCCTTGAGGTAGGGTAACACCATATATTAATCCATATGGAAGGATAAAACTCCTCAAGCAATCATTGCTTGTACAATCACAATATTCTTCACTATGTTTCATTACATTGCCTACACTTCTTTATATAACTCTCCCTATCTCTTAGGAACCTTCTAGAGAGCCTTCTCACATTTATTACATCCAACTACCATAGTGGGCCTTTATTAATATAGTGCACCTAGTCCACCTTACATTGAATGACCACATTCCCATATATTAATTGACTTCCACTAATAACACATAACTACATTCCCATTGGGTACCTCCCTAGGTACCCCATATTACCTCCCTAGGTATACTACATTCCATCCCCCTTCACATGTTTCATCCTTGAAACATGAGAAGAAACCATACAATATGACTGACTAAGCAATGTAGCCAACTGATACCAAGTACGACCATCCATCCATCCCAATGGAAGTCGAACATGATGTCTATCTGCTACCTTTCCACCCTTATCTTTCTATGCATCATGTCAGGGTTGCCATGGGATTGTTTCTGTAGCTTGAGCTCTCCCCGTAGTGCTGGTAGTCCTCCATGCACCTCTTAATCGGTTTCCTGTCTGGTGCCCTGTCTGGTGCCCTGCTGGTGCATAAATGTGTTCATGCACATGCCCTTGCCTTGATGAATTTTGCATCTCTATATGATGTTGATGGTGATATACAACAACTGTAGGAATTTGTTATTTTTTCTTCAAATCTGCAACACTTTGTGCCTTTGAGTCAATGACCTCCTTAACTTCCTGATTATGTCCTTCTTGTAGTTTTGCTTCATCTCCTTCTGTAGACTCTGCCTCTGATTCAACTTCAGACTGGGCAATAACTTATTTTCTAGCCTCCATGGGTCCATATTTCTTACTCAGAAACACATCCTACAATGTGATTTTTTTTTCTTGTACCACAAGTTTAAAAACTTCTTTTGCACATTAATATTAATGGTACCCACTGATTCTATCCAAGGATATCCCAAAACAATATCCACTTCATCCATATCCATAGCATAAAAATTTGAATGCAACACATATTTATCCATGGTAATCTTCAAATC
>ML794719.1:277230-293214 GCA_009831015.1 Picea engelmannii | reverse complement strand
CATGAGACCACTTGTCTAACAATATTTTTTCAAATTCTACATTGGAGAGTCTCATCATCTCCTTATAATCAAGAGATTTCCACCAAATGGCAGCATCACCTTGCAATTTGAGATCTACCCAATGGGGCCAAGTATCTTCCCATCCTGATTTTATTTATTTAATGAATGATTAAATACTAGGGCCATCACATTTTCCTGTAAAATACATCTTGCTATGAAAAACCTCAAAAAATAGAACAATAAGTTACGGCAGAAAATTGCGGCTTTTTTCGGAAAAAACCCTGAAAAACTGCTGAATTTAAAATGCTCATAATTTTACTTCCTGAACTCCATTTCAGCTGTTTTGTTTTTTGAAATTGGGTATTTTTCCGAGAGGAATTCAAATACCCAATTTTTTTTTCCAAATTCATCCATTAAAACTTTATATCTGAACCTGAAGTGCACCGCCCTCTTTTTCTTCCCTAGAAAAAATTCTGCAAAAAGAGAAAACAAATCTTCCTTTCTTTGGTTAAGGAAAGTGCTCTGATACCAATTGTTAAGTACCTAAACCAGATATGAAAATATACTTCAGAAATAACCAAGAATAAACCATAAACCATTCACCATAACAATGAACACAAGAAATATCCAAAACCCTTGAGGTAGGGTAACACCATATATTAATCCTTATGGAAGGATAAAACTTCTCAAGCAATCATTTCTTGTACAATCACAATATTCTTCACTATGTTTCATTACATTGCCTACACTTCTTTATATAGGTCTCCCTATCTCCTAGGAACCTTCTAGAGAGCCTTCTCACATTTATTACATCCAACTACCATAGTGGGCCTTTATTAATATAGTGGACCTAGTCCACCTTACATTGAATGACCACATTCCCATATATTAATTGACTTCCACTAATAACACATAACTACATTCCCATTGGGTACCTCCCTAGGTACCCCATATTACCTCCCTAGGTATACTACACCTTCCTTATCCAATTCTCTTCCATGTCCATTGGAGTTCGTTCCTTCGAATCCCAAGTTGACATCCTTTCCTACCCTTTCATCCTCAGTTTCAGAGGCAAACTACACCTCTTCCATTTCTATACTCGGATGTCCTGACACTCGTTGAACTCTGCACCCACAATGTGTAGTCAACCGAAGTTTTCCAGGCCTTAAACCCTTAATAAAAACCACAACATTCATTAACGAACGTGAAGAAGAAAATGTTTCAAATTCACTCGACACTTCGAGTTTTTGGGTCTTCGGTACCTGGGAGTTCACGATGTAATGACTCACAACCCCATGTCACTCCAACTCCTGAATTCCAAAATGTCTCTTTACTTTACTCTCTGGGCCCACATCACAACTGTCACCCTTAACCACGGTGGTGCATGGTACATTCAGGAGGGTCCATGTCACCTTCAGTGATGTCATCGGGTCCCACCATTCTCGCTTGTCTTCTCGACTCACCAGCACGTGGTACACACCCATGTGTCCACATCCATTCCGAGGCAATCTAATGGTTAGACTTATCTCAGAGCTACGACACAGATCTTTTCAGTGTTTCAGGGTTTTGGGCATCGGGAGTTCGTGCATCTCCACATCTCGAACTTCCGTTTTCTGAAATTCTGAAATTACTGTCTACTCTTCCACTTGATCCAACGATCAAGTTCCTCTCTTACGATCTACGGTGTAGATCATTTTAGAATTTTGGGTTTCTTTATTTTGTGACTTGCGAAAAAAGGTTCTTCCCTTTTGATTTATCGGTGCCAAAATTCCATTCGGCAGCCACGTGTCCCCCCCGATGGATAGCCCTGATGAATTCGAATTTCACGTATCACGATTTCCACGTTCCTGTGCAACTCGAAAGGGTTTTTAAACCATGTGCACGTTTTCTAGATCTGATGGTCACTAGGTTTCTCCTTTTCCCTGAACAGATCCTATGGCTCCAACAATTTTGGTGTGGAGTCGTCTCTCCTTGTGGCCAGATGACACCCCGATTGCGGTTTCATAACACCGCTACCCCTCCTGAGCTTGGTAACTTGGTCAAGTAACTCCTTGACACTCAGGATCATTCAAAGGTTCGAAATTGGTCCTCTAGACACAATTTCTCCTCAAACCCTCGGTCCAAAGACCACTCAACTGGCCCATCTAGGCTCAACGTCGAAACCTTGGCCCTGATACCAAACTGTAACACCCTTTCGTACTGTAATGCTTTGATACCAAACTGTAACACCCCCATTCAAGGTCGGGCAGGTGCTACTTCGCGGAATAACAATCTCATACTTAATTCTATATATAAGACATGAATTTAAGCAATGAAACACATTTAAACTCAGAGTAACCATAAGAATTATTGCTATTATAAATAATCAATGGGTTTAACATTAATTCGTATGCACAACAGAATTCATGATAAATATAAATACATAGACATGCAAAAAAGTAATTAAAACATCATCTGGTACTTATCTTTGAAATGGTGGTAATTCCACCAACCAGGTGCAGGTCATCCACGAACCTCCCAGCCTTAGACCACACTGCTTATCAAGCTCAGCAGTGGGTCACCCTTGAGCTGGGACTAAGCTCCACCCCCAAGGCAAGGAATCCTAGGCTAGGCTGAGGTTACAGGGAAAACAACACAATCACTAGGAAGGAATTCTCTCTTAGGAACCACTCATACTCACTGCCCATAGACTCTCCTTCCCCACATGCCTGTTCCACCCCAGGAGTATACACCTTCTCTGTCACCTAGATAGTCCTTCGACTGCTAACTTCCCTTGCCTTGGGTTACAACAAAAGACCAGACCAGAAGTCTCCGAGCTCTGTGGTAGCTACAGGGTTCCTTCCAGGAGTTCTATCCTTCCTCTGCGCACTCCCTCACCTGGAGAGAGTCGCTCACAGAACAAACAACCTGTTCTTCCAACTTCACCACCTTTCTCACCTGGAGAGAGTGTTGTACTAACTGGCCCACAAGCCACACACAGTCCAGCACTATGTGGCCACAACAGCCAATGGGGAAAATAGACACAGGCTTTCCAAACAGGCTCAGGAATGACAGGATGGTCTCACGGTTATGAATTTTGGACAGAGACTCCACACACAAAAATTCTCAGGGATGTGTGATGAGTTGTCCACGCAGGGGTTGATTCAGACTCCACGGTTCACAACAGGATGTACCGACTATCTCTACAGAGGTTAGAACGCTCACCCTCAGGTAGTCGAGGGTCAAATGGAGAAGGAACCCCATCACGGATCATCTCATCCATTTTATTTGCATGCACCTGGGTTGACACTTGTCACCCATGCAACTGCATGCATTCCTTCAGCACACGTTCCTTCCATTTGGAAGTTACTTGTCTTTCCAAAAAGAACTTAGGATAAAACATAATATTCACATGTCTTTTGGAATAATATTAAAATATTATTCCCCAAGGACTTAAGCCCCTAGGTTTAGCGCCTAGGCTCCACACTTAGCCCCCTTTTCCCACCTTCCAACCCCTAATACCTTTCCCACTCTGTGGAAGATTATTCCCCCATCACTCATTCATCGTGGTCGGTCTTCACACGGTGTTGTTTATATTTTATTAGTATTCTACATTGATACATGTACAAAATCAGGCTCTTGGCCTTCAACCCTTAGGCTCTCTGGCCTAACAATCACATAATCCCACCAACTTATATAAACTTGGCTCACCAGCCTATAAAACACATTTACAATCTATTTCATAACCAAGATTTAGAATGGGGGTCGGCCTTGGGGACATTACATAATTGATCTGAAAGACAAAGTTATTGAGGTTGCAAAATCAAATCAATGTTACTTGCAAATAAGGGGTGCATTATAGTAGGGTGAGTTGCAATAGAAATTTAAATATTTTAATCTAAAGGAAGATGTAGTTCACGTATACTGAGGCAAGGTGTATGTTTCAAATTCAAATGAGATAAAAAATACAATGATGAGGGAAATCCATAATGTACCCTAAGTTGGACACCCAAGATAAAAAAAATCAATTGCAGCTATCAAGAGCCAATATTTTTGGCCCAGAATGAAGAAAGAAGTGGCTAATTACATAGCCAAGTGTCTAGAGTACCAAAAGGTGAAAACCAAGCATAGACATCCAATGGGGTTGTTACATCCATTACCCATCCTAGAATGGAAATGGGAGATAGTCATGACTTATTTTATTACCAAGTTGTCTATGAAATTGAAGCAACATGATTCCATTATGGTGGTGGTGGACAAATTGACTAAGGTTGCACATTTTATCCCAGTGAAAACTACACACAAGGCAACAAATATTGCATAGATTAGGGTGAAAGAGGTTTCCAGGCTACATGGAGTGCCTAAGGAAACAATTTTAGATAGAGATCCAGAGTTTACATCCAATTTTTGGAAAGGTTTGTCCCAAGGCTTTGGGACAAGTCTAAATCTTAGTACATCGTATCACCCAGAGTCTAATGGGAAAACATATATGACTAACAAAATAATTGAAGACATGCTCAAAATATATGTGATGGACCAACCATCAAAGTGGGAAAACTATATTCATTTAGTTGAATTTGCTTACAATAATGGGTATCAAGCCTCATTAAAAATGGGCCCATTCAAAGCATTGTATGGCAGGAAGTGTAACACACCAATAAGTTGGGGTGACCCAATAGACATAGTTGTCATTAGGTCAAATTTTTTGAAGGAAATGGAAGAGAAGATGGTGAGGATCAAGCATAATTCAAAGGATTCCTAGGACAGGAAGAAAATTTATGAAAAAAAGAACAAAACTTTTCGATATTTTAAAGTGGGAAAACATGTATTTTTAAAAGTGTAAGCGAAGAGAAGTTTTCTAAGATTGGGTTGCTTCCCAAAGTTGGAAACAATATATTGTAGGAGTTTTGAAATATTAGAGAATATAGGGCCAATTGTATATATGATATCATTTCCTACATCCATGAGAGTGCATAATGTATTTCATGTGTCATTATTAAAGAAATATGTGCCTAACCCTAACCACATAATTGATTGGTCTGTGATCTAGGTGGAACACGAAGGACACTTTCGGGTGGATCCAATGCACATATTAGAATGAAAATTCAAATTTCTTTGGAATAAATCTATAGGGACAGTAAAGGTTAAATGGAACTATTATGGTATTGCAGACTCTACATGGGAGCATGAAGAAATTGTGCAAGAGGAATACCCACAAAATTTTAACAATTTTGAAGAGAACATAAGCTAAAAATGAAACACTCCTTTTTTGGGAAGCTAGAGTTCCAAAACCACATCTCATATTATTCCTAGTCACATGCGTTGATAGCCTTGATAAAAGAATGGTGCAACTCAATGGACTAAGAGCAGTGAAGGGGGGGCATGTTCCTTGGTTCAACAAAATGAAAGGAATAGGAGAGTTTGGTTGGGAATGCTGTTAAAGTTATAGAAATTACAAAATTAAGTTTTGTTTTTTTTTTGCCAAAATTACATTTTTTTTGGCATAGTGTTGTGCACTGAGGATGGTGCAAAATTTTAGGGGAGGGGGAATGTAACATCCCCACTATAATCCCTAGTTTAATTAATATATATATACATATACATACATATACATATACATACACACACACACACACACACACACACACACACACACACACACACACACACACACACACACATATATATAATATGAATGACTAAGGATAAACAATGACTAAGGATAAACAATGTAATATGTGAAATGTATTTCTGAATTTTAATAAACAAAATTTGATTCCATTTTCTAGGGGACATGGAAATAGATGGGGGATGATTAAGCCACAAGAGAGGAGGGATCTAAAAAGGGGGTTTTATTTATGAGTTTAATTACCAAAATATTTTTCTTGTTTTTAATGCTTTGAGTGAACCCTCTGATTTCTCTTGAGTGTGGAATAACCTGTTATATCTTCTTAATTTACAGAGAAGTAGAGTTACTAGTGTTCTTATATCTTATTTTAATAACAGTTATATCATATACTGGAAAATAAACAACATAAAAAAGAACAAGATAACACAAGAGTTTATCCTGGGAAAACCCCAAATGGTGAAAAAACCTAGCCAACCTTTCTTAGATAGATTCTGTCCAAGATAATCCAACCAAAAAATATCTCTCAAGAGCAACAAACAATCAAGAAACCCTAGCACTAGGCTAGCGAACAAACTAGTGCTACAAACTATAGTAGCAACACCATACAACAATAGCGCAACTCTTCCCAGAGATAGTGCACAAGAGAAAACCACCACTAAGAATAACCAAGAACCTCAGATGTCACATTGCAATGTCTTCTTCCTTGCCTTAGACTTGCACATCCTTCTTTAGTGAGAGATTGAGTGAGTGTGTGTCCAAATGAGCAAGGCATCCTCTCTATTTATAGTCTTCAAGTCACTTTAGCTGGGCCAACTGCTTCTCTGGAGATTCTAATTTCTCTTTATTCTTTTCTTGTGGGCCGACTTCTCTTTTGAGGTGTTCTTCCATTTTTTCGATGGTCTTCTTGGACTTCTGGAATCTTCTCTTCTTCTAAGAAAGGTTGTCTAAAAGGAAAATACCTCCCGCAACTACCAAAAAATCAACACTCCCTCTTATCTAGGGAGGTATATTTCCATGATGTCTTCATCTAGTAGTCCACTGACTACTCTGCAATCAACTAGTAGCACAAAACTACTACCATGCCATCAATAGCTCAAATCATCTGCTACAATGTTTATGGATATGATGCAATCAACCAGTAGCACACACCTACTATAATGTCGTCCAACAATACACAACTGCTTCCATGCCATAGTAGTACACAAGTACTATCCAGTGGTACACAACCACTTCCATAGTATTATGACTATGCTTTGATGTTTCTCCTCTCCCATGTACCCGACTATGCATTACTCCCTTGTTCACCTCACATGATTGATCTAGGAAACGCTTGGCCATAGGGGTTAGTTGGCTGGAGGAGAAAAACCACACCTCCCTATCAACGAGGGTTGACATTCTGCATCACACCGAGCTTGTCTCCGAAGTACTCATACTTCACTCTAGACAAAGGCTTGGTGAGAATGTCTGCTATCTTCTCATCCATGGATATGTACCGAAGCTCTAGAGCTCTTCTTTGCACCATGTCTCAGATGTAATGATATTTGATCTCTATGTTCTTTGACTTGTCAAGAAAAACATGATTCTATGAAATATTTATGCAACTTTGATTATCACAATGTATCAAAGTTGGCTCCAACTCTAGATCAAATATCCTTGCAAGCAACTTACGAAGCCCCACTGCTTCACAATTTGCAACACTGGCTACGATATACTCTTCCTTTGCTATACTGAGTTCCAATGACGTCTACTTCATACTCAACCATGAGATCATGCCTGATCCCAAACTGAAGCAACATCCTGATGTGATTTCCAGGTCCACTGCACTCCTTGCCTAGTCAGATTCTGTTTAATATTGCAGTTTCACATATTCATCCAAGACATATCTCATATCCAACTATACCATGTAGCTACCTCAACACATGTTTTGTTTCTATCCAATGCACATGTCTAGGCTCAACCATGTACTAAATCAAGGTGTTCACTTCAAAATATATGTCCTTCCTAGTGTTAACTAGGTACATCAAGGATCCAATCAACTATATATACATCGTGGGATCCACCAAATCTGAAGATGAATCACTCAAGAGCTTCAAATTTGTCATCATGGGTGTGGCCATGGACTCACAGTCCATTATCCCGAATCTCTACAGGATCTCAACAATATATTTTCCTCGACTAAGGAAAATCTCATCTGGTCTCTGCCACACTTCCAATCCCAAGAAATAATGCATCAGACCTAGATCCTTCATCTCAAAATCTGAAGTGAGCTCCCTCTTGCAGCCAACTATGAGCTTCTCATCTGCTGTTAGAAGCAAGTCATCCACATATAGGACTAAGATCAACATGAAACCATTCTCAACCTTGTAGTAAAGGTTGGGATCTGCATTACTCTTGGTACTAGCGGGGAAAACCCCCTATGTCTACACCAAGGTTTAAAATGTAGGCAGATCACAACCATCTAAAAGTATCCTACTTTTCTAACTACCCCAAACATATCCCAGACTCATACGTGAAAGACAAAGTGAGAGGGATCAGGTAACTGTACCTTTTACTCCGCATTCGGTGATGATCCTCCCATGCTTGATATTTCCATTGACTACAAACCTCCTCCCAAGGCTAGTCTGCATTCACAAATAGATAAAAAGGAAAATACAAACATGCATCTCATATATAAATCATGGGTTAGATGTTATAATAAAACATAAATCAAATTCAAACATTCGACACATCATATTTCAGGATAGGAAAAGTATTTCTTTTATTGAGAATACAATGATCACTTACAACAAGGTCGGTGTAACACCTTGTTTCCCCCAGTCTGTAAAAATAATTATGCTGGCCAAGAACTGTGGCAAACTCAAAGACGTGAATGTGTGATTCTGAATGGACCTTAGTATACAAGGTCGACAAATGTAAATTAACATTTTGAATATATATATATATATATATATATATATATATATATATATATATATATATATATATATATATATATATATATATATATATATATGCTGCAGGATTGCTGAGAGGAGGATGTGCTGAAAAAGAGACCACGATGGTTGAAGAAAGGTGGTGGAAGGCACCTGGAATGGTGGCGTTAACTTTCATCGAACCAAACCGTATTTGGTCTTCACTGGCCCGGAGAACCAAGAGCGGCTCGTTGGCCCTGAAATGAATTACTCGCCAGGATGGTAGGTGAAGAGGCTCCTCATGAGTTAATGAGGGATGGGGGTGAACCGCCCATCCATGGAGGCTTCAGACCTGACCACCGCGGGGGAATTCGTGCCACATGCAACCTCGCCGGAGAAGAAAAGGCAGGTAAAAGGTGTGGAAAAATGGACGTGAGGGAGGAGATCGCAGGAAGAGATCGAAAGAACTCTAGAACAAAATACAGAGTGAGTGATAGCAGAGAAGAAGGAGAGGAACCTTCGTTCTCGATCGATGAAGAACCGAGACAGAGAGTCTCAAGCATCGTGGTCTAGCTCAGGGGTGGCTAGTGGTAAATCCATTCGGAGTCACTGAGCCTATGGTTGGGTGGAAACGAGCACCCCTCTCAGCAGTTGCATCAAACCCTGTGTTTTTCTGATAAGTGTTTTATATATTGTATCTTGAAATTTATATGTTGACATGTATGCTCATAGTCTGTGCAATTATGAATGGTTTCAGTATAAGACTGTCCGCATGGTGTTTTGATCAGAAATGATGGCTGCATGTTTTTATTGGAAAGACCACGTATGGCTTATGTTTATATATATATATATTGAACTAATACAGATTTTCAAGTATGCTCTCGGGAGATTGGTTCCCGTGTTTGTCTTACCTGATGCCTTGGATAGATTTCCCCATGAAGGAGTCCTTTCGAGACCACTCCCTTACCTTCTAGTCCAGTCTTCAATACCTGGTGTAAATTGCCTGAGGACCCGAAGGAGGATGTTATAGTGTAAGTCTTAAAATCTCGAACGAGGGAGAATGGTCCTCATAGACCTCAACAAAGAAATCGGGACCATCGATCCCAATCCCCATGGGAGTGCATGGACCATCCAACTGTAGAGTGCACGTGGTGGCCGGTAAGTGATTTGGTATTTCGGCACCTGGGATGCCTAGAGGTAATTCCCTTGTACACGCCAGTCCCGAAATCTCGATGGGTGAAATCCCGAAAGGACAATACACAGACATGTTACGATATTTCAGCATTTTGAAAATTGAAATATTCAAGGGCGTATTCCCTCGTACTGGCAAGTCCCGAAACCCTGACTTGTGAAATCCCAAAATGAACTATCATGGATCTATTGTGATGTTTTGGCATTTCGGTACCCGGGACACCTAAGGGTAAATTCCCTTGTACTCGCCAGTCCTGAAATCCCAATTAGAAAAACCCTGAAATGGTCTAACGTGGATTTGAGTCCTGATATTTCGGTGTTTCGACATCCAGAATATCCGAGGGCGAGATCCCTTGTACTCGCAAGTCCCGAAATCCTGACTTGCGATATCCCAAAAGATAGAGTGTGGAAAAAGTTATCATATTTCAGTATTTTGGTACCCGATGTACCTAAGTGCGGGCCCTACGTGTTCGTCAGTCTCGAAACCCCCGACTCGCGAAATCCCGATGGATGGATTCCCGAAATAATGAAGCATGTTAGAGTTTTGTGTTTTGGAGTTTCGGCTCCTGGGAAACCCAAGTGCGAGACCTCTTGTCATCGCACATCCCGAAATCTCGATGGAGGAAACCCCGAAATATTGAAGCATGTTAGAGTTTGGTGTTTCAGAGTTTCGGCTCCCGGGAAACCCAAGTGCAAGACCTCTTGTCGTTGCACATCCTGAAATCCTGATGGAGGAAACCCCGAAATAGTGAAGCATGTTAGAGTTTGGTGTGTCATAGTTTTGGCTCCTGGGAAACCCAAGTGCAAGACCTCCTGTCATCGCACATCCCAAAATCCTGATGGAGGAAACCCAGAAATAGTGAAGCATGTTAGAGTTTGGTGTTTCAGAGTTTCGTCTCCCGGGAAACCCAAGTGCGAGACCTCCTGTCACTGCACATCCCAAAATCCCAATGGAGTAAACCCAGAAAGGTGGAGTGACATGTTTTAATCCAAGGAATTTTTAGTTATGACAAACTATCGGTCCCCTTTGGATTTTGACACTTCGAGAGACAAGAGATTAGGGCAACACAAATGGACCAGGATTTCCCGAATTGCGAAAGCTGACGAGCACCTCCTCGATAAGACCTGTGGTCATAGCCGCCGATCATATGAGTGCGATTAAGGGGTAGCAGGGTTTGTATCAGGTCCCATAGGGAATCAGGGATTCTATTCATCAGAGAAAAGATGAAAAAGGCCAAAAAATCTTGATTTCCGTAGTGGGTGTGTTATAAATTGGTATCAGAGCATGGTTACAACACTTGGCCTGCTTGGGCTCATGAACAGGTTGCACAGAGATTCCATTCGGAGTACTGTTAAAAGGAGTAACTCCTTATCTTGACCCCCTCAATTAAAAAGTTGAAGTTAAGAATGAACAACTCCTATTGTGTGTGTGCATGAGAAAAATATGAATTATGTACTGGTTATAAATGAATATGAACATTGACTAACAACCAACGTTTTTTTTTTCCTTTTGCACACAAGCGGAAGATCAACCGCGAGAAATTATCAACGTATAGAATGGTGACTCACCATGAAGTAAGGGAGGGATCCCACAATAGAGATGAAGAGTCTGATGAAAGGAGGGCGGTAGGGACCTCTCCAGATCTAGCCAAGACTGTGAGGAGCCTCATGGTTGAATTACAAAGATGCAAGGATGACAATGAGAGGATGACAAAAGAACAAGAGAAACAAACAGAAATTAATGTAGTTTTACTGTAGAGCTTATCTGACTTACAAAGACAAATGCAGCATGAACCTGAGACACATAAACATGGTCATATTAGTGGCCACACTGAGAGGAGCACCTCGAAAAAGGTCCATCCCAGAGGTAAAGGACCAGCGGTGGACGATTCCTATGGGAAGGAAGCTAGTGGTTCAGAGGGCTCTTCTAGCAGCAGAACTAGTTCTTATTCCCAAAGAAGACAAAAGAAGTGAAATCTTTCCAAGGGACATAAATTCAAAGAATTCAGGAAGGCCAAACCACCCTCCTTCGATGGTGAAATAAAGAACAGAGAGGAAGCAGAGGCCTGGCTGCTTGGACTAAAGAAGTATTTCAGAGTCCATGACTTCTCAGAAAATTTGAAGGCCCGAGTGGCCACCTTCAACTTGAATGGAAAGGCTTCCATTTGGCGGGAAGACCTTAAGAATGTGAAAGGGGTTCACAAAGAGGACCTGTCTTGGGAGAAATTTGAGAAATACTTCCGGAAGAAGTATTTGTCAGAAAAATATTTCGACGAGAAGACTAAAGAGTTTTATGAACTCAAACTGGGACAACTCACTATAGAAGAATATGTCAACAAATTCCTCGAATTGTTGAGGTATGTGCCTTATATAAAAGAAGAAAAGGAAAAGGTACAATGCTTCATCAGTGGACTACCTAAGGACTATTGAAACATAATTGAATTTGATGAGACAAAGACCCTAGAAGGCACTATCCGAAAGGCAAGATATTGTCATGAACAGTTTGGACATCAGACAGAACCTCGCGAAGGCTGGAAACCAAAGAGTAGTTCAGGATTTCAAAGAAAGGGGATTAAATCCCCAAGATTTAAAAACTATAAGAAGAACTCAAGGATGAGTTTCCCAGCCCAGAGTGTACACCAACAAAATTTTCCCTCCTTGAGTGGAAATAAAACTTCTGGATCTGTACCAGTGAAGACTGATAACCCAAAGAGAGAACCTTTGAAATTTTGGGGTTGTGGAGAAGAAAATCTACTGAGAGATTGTCCACACCGACAACAGAATATTCAGAGAATTTACAACATCTAGGAAGCTACCACTGTCAATGATGTGGCCAGGAGTGTGCCACAAATTTACGCATCCTTGGATAATAACCAAGCTGACCACCAAGCTTCAGTGGTGGAAATAGAAGGTATGATCTCCAACCATCTAGTGTCTATTTTGATTGACCCTGGTTCAAATTTGAGTTATATATCCCCTAAGGCTGTTGATAAGTGTAAACTACAGCCACAAAAACCTACCAAGCCATGGTTGGTACAGTTAGCCACTGGCACCAAAACAAGGGTGACAAATGTCATACCAGCTTGCCAATTAATGTTGAGTGAATTCCCCACCCAAGCAACCCTTAACATATTACGCTTGGGATCGTATGATCTATTGATTGGCATGGACTGGCTAGCTGCCCATAAAGCCAAATTGGACTATTACCATAAAACCTTAGAATGTGTAAGTAAAGAAGGGAAAAGGATAACCCTTCAAGGGATCCGAAAACCTGTCTCAGTGAGACAAATATCAGCTCTGCAAATGAGAAAGTATTTCCAAAAAGGATGTCCCCTATATGTAATATAGGTGTTGAAAACTATTGAAGATGACAAACCAAGCCTCGAAGACCACCCTACCCTGAGAGAATACAAAGATGTGTTTCCGGAAGAGGTACCGGGTCTACCTCCAAGAAGAGACATAGACTTCTTGATATAACTTGCATTGGGAGTGGTGCTAGTGTCTAGGACACCCTACCAGATGAGCACAGCCAAGTTAGTTGAACTCAAATTGCAATTAAGAGAAATGATGGATAAGGGCTATATCCGGCCTAGTGTGTCTCCATGGGGAGCACCAATCCTATTTTTGAAAAAGAAGGATGGTACCCTTAGACTGTGTATAGATTATAGACAACTCAATAAGGTAACCATAAAGAACAAGTACCCCTTGCCCAGGATCAATGACCTGTTCGACCAATTGGGGGGTGCATCTATTTTCTCAAAGATTGACTTGAGGTCGGGATACCATCAAGTCTGAATCAAGGGTGAACACATCCTTAAAACTGCCTTCCAAACGAGGTATGGTCACTATGAGTTTGTGGTAGTGCCATTTGGGTTAACCAATGACCCTGCCACTTTCATGTGCTTGATGAACAATGTACTCAGCAAATTCCTAGACAAATTTGTGATGGTTTTTATTGACGATGTATTAATTTACTCCAAGAATAGAGAAGAGCATGAAGAACATCTTAGGCTTGTGCTGCAAGTGCTAAGAGAACATCATCTCTATGCCAAATTCAACAAATGTGAATTCTTCAAGAAGTAAATACATTACTTAGGCCATGTTCTATCTAAAAATGGAGTAGCGGTAGACCCTGACAAAATCAGGTCTATCATGGAATGGCCTACCCCAAAGGATGTTTAAGATATCAAATCCTTTATGGGATTAGCAGGGTACTATAGGAGATTTATAAAATAATTCTCCAAGATTGGTTGTCCAATCACTGTCCTCCAGAAGAAGGGGATGAAATTCACGTGGACACAGAAATGTGAAGAAATATTTCAAACCCTAAAACATCTACTGACCCATGCACCCATGTTGAAGATCATCGATCCCGAAGATGACTTCCTCGTGTGCACAAATGCCTGTAAGGAAGGGCTCGGATGAGTCCTCATGCAAGGAGGAAGTGTGGTCTGCTATGAATCTCGAAAATTGAATGAGCACGAAGTCAACTATGTGACCCATGACCTAGAGCTGGCTGCCATAGTGCATGCCTTGAAAATGTGGAGGCATTACCTCTTGGGAAGAAAAATTGTACTTATGACAGACCATTGTGGGTTTCAATATTTGTTTGACCAACCCAAGCTCAATGCTAGACAATCTAGGTGGATGGCCCTCCTTAGCGAGTTTTATTTCGAAATCAAACACATTAAAGGAAAGGAAAATAGGGTGGCTGATGCCCTTAGCAGAAGTATGAAAACAATTCACCTGGCAATAATGAGCACCTATAAGACGGATGTCAAGGAAAGAGTCAGAAATGCACAAGAAATAGATCCCTTCATCCAGACCATGACCTCGTACCTACAACAAGATCTTGCCAGGGTAAAGTACGGAGACTACCAGATGATGGAAGGAGGTTTGCTCACTTACTGAAGCAGATTGTATATTCCAGATTGTGACGAATTGAAGAGGTTCATACTAGATGAACTACATAAAAGACCCTATACTGGTCATCCAGGATACCAGAAGATGATCATGGCCACCATGAGACAATTCTATTGGCCTAGATTGAAGAAAGACATAGCTGAGTACCTAGCCAAATGCATAGAATGCCAACAGGTAAAAGCAGAACACTGACACCCAACAAGATTATTACAACCTCTACCAATCCCAGAATGGAAATGGGAAACAATCTCCATGGATTTCATCACCATATTACTAACCTTGACCAAACAGAATGATGCCATCATGGTAATGGTGGATAAATTGAGCAAGTCCACTCACTTTATCCCCATCAAGTTAACTTGCAAGGCAATAGACATCGCTCAGGTATTCATGAAGGAGATATTTAAACTGCATGGTATGCCGAAAGAGATCGTGTTTGACAGAGACACAAAATTTACTTCCAACTTTTGGAAGTCACTGATGGCTGGTTTAGAGACCAAGTTGCTGTTTAGCACCACCTATCACCCTCAAACCGATGGACAGACAGAAAGAGTGAACCAAATACTAGAAGACATGTTAAGAATGCATGTAATGCATCAACCCAAGAAGTGGGAAGACTACCTACCACTGGTGGAATTCGCTTACAACAACGACTACTAAGAATCCTCAAGGATGAGTCCGTTCAAAGTCCTCTATGGTAGACCATGCAACACTCCTATTAGTTGGAGTAATCCCGTAAACATAATTTATTTTGGACCCGACATATTGAAAGAAATGGAAAAACAAGTGACTCAGATAAAAAAAAACCTGAAGGTCGCTCAGAACCGACAGAAAAGTTACGCCGACCAAAAGAGAACTCCAAGAGAGTTCAAGATGGGAGACCATGTATATCTTAGAGTTAGGCCCAAGAAGGGTTCCCTGAAAATGGGAGCTTGTGCCAAGTTGGCACCTTGGTACTGTGGACCCTTTGAGGTTCTAGATAGATTGGGACATGTAGCCTATAGGCTAGCACTTCCTCCCATAGTAAAAGCACATAATGTTTTCCATGTTTCATTATTGAAGAAATATATACATGATTCTAATCACATAATTGACTGGTCTGTGATCCAGGTGGAACTGGAGGGAGAATTTCTATCAGAACCTCAATGCATACTGAACATAAAGGAAACCCTGCTTCAAAACCGAACCATTGCACAGGTCAAGGTGTAGTGGAGACATTTTGGCCCAGATGAGGCTACATGGGAAATGGAGGATGCCATGAAACATGCATATCCAATTTTGTTTACCTCTATACATACATGTCATGATGATAGATAGAACATCAAGGACGATGTTCCTTTAAGGGGGAGG